>DWQX01004006.1:0-16073 GCA_018245475.1 Pharmacophagus antenor
CTGAAGAAGACTTTAAAAAAGTTCTTTGGACTGATGAATCAAAGTTCGAAATATTCGGTTCGAAAAGAAGAGTTTTTACCAATACATAAGTAAAAAATGTTTTCAGTTATATTTCATTTATGCGTCATTGACTTAATTACAATTTTCATATATTTACTGAAAATATTTTAATAAAGTATATCAAACACCTTTTTACCTATCTTCTGCAAAAAGTCTAGTAACGTAATAAAAACTCGCTTCTTGCAAACATTCTGATCTACGCAGAAATCTTAAGAATTTATATTAAAGTACTTCGGATGATGACTAAAACGTATTTTGCAAAAGAGGAATTGTGCACACTTGGTGCTACATCCAAAGTTTCATTGTAACATCTAAACTTATGCAATATGGCGTCTGCTTCTTTAATACTTTCCACAACGCTCGATTACGTTTAACGGCACAATTCGGATGAATTTTCTTATTTACTGTAAGCCGGCAGAAAATCGGGTTGAGCTAAATTCCTAGTTGGAGCGATTTCACACAAGACATGTTTTCTAGAGCGAGTTTATTGTCAGCGTGTACATATTTTATTCTGTTTTATAACTTTCTTTGTAAAATAAATCTTAGTTTCCTTTCATTTTTAACATAACACGGAGCAACACTAATATTTTATAGGAGAGCTTTGAAGTTACTTTGTATGATAACATTATTTAATAAAAAAAAATTCTTTATATTATATTGTTCACCTCATTCATATACGTTCAAAACTTAATTGGAGCCCGTGGAACATCAACTCCATTTATACGTAATTTAAATCTGGAATATTGTCATTTATTTTAGAAATTGCTCACTGATTATTGGTTGGTGATATGAATTCCTAGAATTCGTAATAAATATTTCTGAAGATCTATCTCGAAGACCATTCCCTGGCATCAAATGATATTGTATTAATTGAGTTTTTGAATGGCTATATTCTATCGTCAACAGATAAATATACGCTTTCATACTAGAATCGATTAATAATGTCTACTATAACTGTTATATGATCAACCATATTTTTAATGTATTAAAACTACAAATGTTCCTCCTTCTCACTTCGTGGAACTTATTATTGAGAGTCGTGATGTAATCAGTGAATCAGTTTCGTCTGTATAATCTTACGCCAGCTATTTCTTTCTCTGACGATCAAGTATGCATAGTGGACACTACGACTATTAATATAATCATAATGATATCTACTTTATAGTTTTTATCCTGCATTCAGCTAATTGTTGATTTTTTTTTGCTAGCGATCATTGGGTAAAACAGGCTATAGTTTTCAATTTTAATTATTTTATACATTAAAATCTACGCTTAAGAATAATAAAACCTTGTCTCGAAGATATAAATTCGTTTTGTATCGGCGTGTAGTGTAGGACCACTTTTGCTAGAGTACTCCTAAGTAAGTAGCAACATTATTTAATTATTTTCATCACAAAAAACTAACGTTACTGTATACCTACAATAAGACTGTTGTACCTAAACCATATTCATCATTATGATTCTCATAAGACGATAAACATCCATTGCTGTATGTAGGACTCCTCCTTCGGAGATTACCACCCCGGTTGAATCTGCGCTGTCTGCAAAGAGCGGCTTTTCGCGATCTTAACCAGATCGTCGATCCACCTAGTAAAAATCGACCTAGCATTACGGTACGCGGCTGCCACTTATATTAGTAATTTCTAATACTTAATATCATTATACAAGTAAAAAATACTAAATTTGTGTTCTTAGATTGATACTGTTATAATTAAAATATAGTACTTTTCGTCATACACCTGCTTGTCTGGACGTGGTAATTTTTATTATTTAATGTAAAGATGAACACCCTACCCATGTGTATTAATTTGAAAATCCATCGACTCTAAAGATTCATTGAAATTTGAATCCTCCATTTCTTAGTGGATAAGTACACATCTCAAGGAATACGAATTCAAAATTCGTGTCTAGGACCAGCGATTTAGGTTGTGCGTTAATGTATAGGATAATCAGTCAGCAAGGACTAAGAATTTTATAAGAATATAGAACAAAAGATAAAAGGAGAAAGTAATTTAAAAGTATCTTATAACTACTTTTACTCATTTAAGAACTTTTTGTAGGTGTATACAAAAATAGATAATACCTGTACATGATACTGATATTAACAATAACGTAACAAGCCCGTGACTGCGTCAGTACTCTATGTATGTGTAGTATGTATATACGTGTATAGGTTGTTATTGAAAGCGGCTATATTGACGCTCCCACGTCGATATTATATCAATAACCCATCGACAAAAAGCCTCTTCACTGTCACGGCGTAATTTAATTTCAAGCTAAACTAGGAGTGGTCATTACAGACAGGGATGTATTCTACATACGAACCCTGTTGCCATGTATAACCTATTTTTAGTAAATCAAAGTTTAAAAAATATGTTTTACAAGTTATGTTAAAATAAGTATCTTATTTAAAATAAAGGACTATTTGGAAAGTGTATAATATGTATAAACGAAACCAAAAAAAAAAATATATCAAAAAGTTTTTAAAATAAATTGAAAAAGTATAAATGACGAAAATTAAAAGAGATAAAAAGTGTCTTAAGTTAATATAAATATTTCTGGTTATTTACTTTTTTACAAAGAACGTGTAAGCCTTCCACTCCTGCACCCTTTACTATAGATTACAAAATGCAAATTTTACTGTTCGGAGCTCGTTTCGAAGGGTGATATAAATAGGAATATTAGTGGAGTAGCGTTATATAATATATATGTGCTATGTAAACTTTTTAAGTACTTTTACTATCAGGTGAACGTTCTGCATGTCTCGATGAATGTAAGAATTTTGTATTGAAACGTAATTTTTGGTGTTTGGTTATTCCATTCGGTTGACATAACATTTCTCCATTGACTATAATTATAAAATGGGTATTCATTTGAAACTTACAGCCATATTTTATCAAGTCTTTGAAGTACATCCATGGCACTATATCTTATCTCTTGTCTTGAAGGTCTCTAATGGATAATTTGGGATTTCAAGTCTACCCAGCTAGCTACCATCATCAATGTCAATTGGCTGCCATAACAGAATTACTGTTTCGGCAATGAAATACGTAAGAGTTAAAGTATTCTAGACGACGCTTAACAATTCACGCTTAAGTTGTTACGACATTACTATTACTAGATATCCAAGAAATAAAAATTGAAAAGTAAATGTAACACAATGAATATCTTGAATATTACACCTGAAACTCGATAGCAGTATAACACGAAATAGGAGCTTGTTATTCGGGAAGTAAATAGGCCAGGCCACTCAGACGTTATTGTTCGTGATATACTACACCCTAGTTGTAATTATTATTAATGATAGCAGCTATCACATGAACGGCATGCTGTAAGAAGTATATGTATGCACAATTTTGAAAATTTTCTTCAGTTCAGGAGTAAACTAAAATGTGTGTACAGTTTTATTCTTCGAAATGTGTATAAAATGAAATCCGAGTAAAATTTATTTTCAGTAATTTCTGCCGTCATATCCTCAATTAAACAATAGATAATCCCGCTTATCTAGCAAAACGGAAGTCTCTGGACGATTCCGAAGCCATAACAAGATACGAGTTTGGATGATGATAGAGATTTTTGAACCCACCGTTAACGTCATCATGCCGTTTTAACAAGTGCTGTATACTGGTAATCCTCTGTATGGGGATTAGAGTATTCTGGACAAGCACACCTAACCTTTATTTTCGCATAATTTTAACATACAATTCTTATCAATACAAAATCTCTTGAAAACAAACTTTTTAACCGGATAAAAAATAGTTTACTAACAATATATTTCAAGCGGCTTTTTGCTAAAGGGATGACAAGCTGTGTTTGTTGGCGTTTTTCACTAAACATAGGACATAATAAAATGTATTGAAATTTATTCGTATGTATGAATGTTGTTAAGTCTTGTAAGAAAAATCGAACGTCATTAAAATTCGTACTAAAAAAATGAGCAATGGTAAAAACTCAAGTATCGGGCCGTTTGCCAACTCTGTTCGCATTGTAGAAAGATGAGGTATCCATAAAACATCTTAACCAATAAAAGTTATATTACTCAGTGAGATAGGTACAATGTGAAAATTGTATATGATGTGTTTTAAATTAATTTTCATTTGTAATTAATGGTATTACCGACATAAATAGCGTTAATGTATACAGCGATTATAGGTATGGAAATGTATGGAATATATATATAACAAGTTTTTCGTGACATTTTTATCGGTTTAAAATTTTCACTTTTATTTACAATCATTCGACATGCTTAAGACATCCTCCATGTCTAACTTAACATAATTTTTTTTTCCTACAACAAACGCAAAAATACACAAGTCAAAATATTAACTAGGAGAACTTCTATAATATGTAAATGCTATATTACTAACCTTATCTACCTTAGACAATGCTGTAGACTGAAATTATACTCGTAAATTATTAAATTCCTGTCTTCGATTTCGACGAGACACCTAAATTTCAATCATAAGTAATATTTGATGAAGCTACTTTGATCTCAATATTGATAACAGTGTTAATAGCAATAAGTGAATCAATAAATCGCGTATAAACTTCACTCTAATCAGAGTTCATTTTAATAAAACGTGTTGTTCTTATGTCTCTATCTCTTATCTCGTACATATTATTATGAAAAAACTATACATATTTACATGTATAAATTTTAGCATTTGAAATCGTGTAGGTAAAACATCGTAGCACTAAACACAAACATAAATAAACATTTAGAATTGTAAAATTTATTCAATGGAACCAACCAATGCTCTAGAATTAATGTGGGCTCGCCACTTTTAACAGGGTATAGTAGTTAATTCGCAGTAGAAAGAATTGTTGGCAAGCAAAAGCATTTCACGCCTTAAATTAAATCAAAGGATGTGTAGGTACAATGCGTTTGCAGAAATATACAATTATTCATGCACAATAAAACTGTTCATAAACTTGTTACATTATTACAACACTAAATTCATACACAACATTAAAACAGTTTAGAAAAATAACTATGATCAATAAACATACCTACTCTTACCTTGAAACATCAGCACCTTGACGATTATTCGATATCCTGATGAATTTTTCTCAATCAGTCGATACCTAGTCCCTAATCAGTTGATTACTGAAATTCATCGAGGATTTGTTTACTAGATAAAAGAAAATTTTAATATTTTGCTGTACCGACACATATAATTGTTAATATTAAACGTACCATGAGACACATTATCCTGTGTACTTATTTATTACTGAAATTAAAACGTGGGCTCATTTCTGTTTTATCCATTTGCTTAATGGACTTATATGGCACGAGGGACTTTGCACACCAACTTTCATCATACTAAAAGCAACGTACATGAGATTAATATTTTCGTTTTTGTTATAATCTGTGCATAACATATATTTTATTTTCGAAACATAATATACAATTTTTTAGCGCGTATTTTAAACGTTGTGCTATTTTTTTTTTTCAAATAATATCTTTCTATTTTATTTGTACCTACTTATTGACATTGCTTAAAAACATATTCTGAAATTTTTACTTAATTTTGAACCAGATGCAGAATTGAAATCTGAAATTTCTAAGTTTTTGAAGTGATGCAAATACAATTTCACTTTTGCGATTTCCCTGAAAGTTTAGACACAAACACATTTGCAAATATTTGAATTTATTAAGTAATAGAAATTTTAAAAATAACATAATCTATTATGAGTTTATAATTTATGACGCCATGTAATATGAGTGCGGATTTGAAGACATTACAAAGATTTTTTAAAAATTATTGGAAGTTATATGATCCTTATAAATACCGTATAACGGAATCGTAGTTCTTTAAATTGAGCTTCAAACGTTCAGTTACTACGCGACACTGTGAGTCTTCAGGCTAAACGGCATCCTTGTTTGTTTAAGAACGCTAAATAAAAAATAAGTAAATATTAATTTCATTATTACCCTTATATTCTTACATCGATATTTTTCCAGTTACCACCAGTAAATTTTTAGAAAAACATCTATTCTTTCCACTACTCGTTTCATTAAGAAAATTTTCGAAAAACATTTCAAACTAAATTGATATATAAAAAACTCATGGCATATATAAGGAAATATTTAGAAATATTATAAACGGGATCGGAGAAATATATACACGGCGTTCCTTTTTTTCTATTAAAATTTTGTGTTTTTTAAGATCTGTGTGTAGTAGACGTATTCCCACTGTGTAGTATGCATTGAAAACACAAACATTGATTATATTTCATGACGATATAAATATCTGTAAGTTAAAATGTACTATTTAATACAAAAAAAAATATACAGATGTATTAGACTCCGTTGTCACCCGGCAACAAACAATAGCCTACCAATTCGACGGTAATATTTTTTCCCCTATTATTTGATTTCGCATCACTACGCGTAAGTTTTAACTGAGTCATGCGATTTGGTTGAAATAAATATCTTGTACTAATTACTTTCAGTTGAAACAATATTTTTTTCTTTTATTTTCGAGTTGATTAAAAAAAAATCTTTATGGTCAATGTAAAGGACGTATTCAATATACATATATATATACATACATAACATATATATATATATATATATACTTTCAACATACAATATTTAGTACATTTTTACTAATGTACTAAATATTTTTTAAATTATTTTACCTATTCTCCATAATGTTATAGAATTTCGGTAATTATATATCAAAACGCCAAAACTTAGTGTTTATAAATTATAACACTGAAATAACATTCAATAAATCTATATAGTTTAAAACTTCAAACAATTTGGTACAACGTTGTTTGAATTTGTATAGTTAATAAAACCGCTTAAAACTTAACTCCGTTCCACTGTTGGGGGTCTAAATTGTTAATTTGACCTCGGAGATTTAATTATGCACGTCACCTGCTGTAGCTGTTGCTATAAAGGCCGGTGTCACAGCCAACGTTGTTTATAATGTAGTAAGGACTATCTCAACCCTTGCTAGTCTGTAGATAGCATTAACCTTTTTACGTAGCCGGTTAATTTAAGTATATTAACGAGGGCAAATGTTATTCTAACAGGAAATACCTTTATACCGAATCAAGGAGATTACTTTATCTCAAAATACTTTCAGTTCTCACTTTAATCATGATTTTAAGTAATTTTTGTTATACATGCATCTGAAATATTTTTATACTTCGGAAACACGTAAATAGTATATACATATTTGTAATAAAATCATATTTTACTAGATAGTTACATGCATTAAAAGAATTACACACAGAAGAAATAATAACACATAGAAGATTTTTATAGAGGACATATTATCGGAAAAACCGTTAAACTTTGGAGACATGGGTTTGTATTTTCGTTTCTGGCCTTGTATATTTTTCTGTGTTATCAATGAATTAAAAGAACGGGTGAAAATTTCATTTATTAATTAAGTTGTGTTTGCTATAATCATACAGTTACCCATATGCACATATCACTTTTTTGATAATATTTTTTTCTCGATTATTTCTAATGTATTACGTTAGTTCTGAAATCAGAAACCATTTAATATTATATCGAAAAATGTATTACTAAGGAGAACCAGTAAATATAAACTATATTAGTGGTCATAATATTTAGACAAATGAAAAGCCTTTGTTTGCCAGTAATTAACATACGAAGGTGTGGCCTGCGAATATAAGGCAATTAAAAGCAATTACAATAATTATACTATTATTTATTACTATCAATTTAACATCGGACGAACATATAACTAGAATAATAAATTTTGTTTAATTTTCTATTCTTTAAATTGATACTAAAGTGTAACACAATAAATAAAATTCACAAGTTAAGTTGGCAGATTGCGTTTTGGAACAAATTTTGCATAATCAATGTGACAATGAAAGCCAAGTTGCGTGTAATATAAATATGTTAACTGTATTCAGTGGTAAGAAATATGACGTAAAATGCATAACTCAATAGGTTTATATATGTTTAATATCATGAAAAAAATATATTAATGTCGTGTAGGTACATATTTATGCCTTACAATAAAAGATCTCCAACCACCATCTAGTCAATGTCATTAATTGAAGCAGTACTATTTCATGGTATTTAGTGATGTTTTCAAGTGAGTTTCAAGTTATTTTTTTTTCTAATCTTGTATCTATGGTCTCATTTTGATAAATAGTGGAAATATTAATAAACACAGAATAAAACACAGCTTAGTTTTATGTTTACGGCTATTCATAAACTTGATTATTATTCAAAATAAAATATAGTCCTAAGATATTTGCATGTTAAACTATTCTTGAGCCTTAACATTACTGAAGAAACATTCACTTCAAAAAACCTGAGACAACACGCTTCCCGTGTATACGGTCATATCTGGTTCGATTGCGGTTTCAAATAAACCTGGGTAGCATTGCAATTTTCCTACAGTTTGGCATATATATTCTGAGATCACGCTTCATCAATCTGGGTACATACATAATGCAAATATAACATAATGAGAGAATAAGATCATACGATAGCCAATTTTAGTTAAAACAAGATATTTAAATGTACAGGTATATACAAGTAAAAAAAGAATTTGTAAAAGTTCCCAAATGATTTCAATTTTCTATCAATCGTTTGACATGATAAGTAAGAACCAATAATCAATCTCGTGACCAAAAATTTTTGTTCATCCAATAAAAGATATTATTCGGAGGGGTGAAAAATTTAATATTAAGCAGTAATTGATTTTTGGGATTACATTTATTATGATTATGCTATGCTATATGTACTCGTAAATGAAAGACATAATTAAGTGAAAAACTTTTAAAGTATATTCTATCGCCGGAAAGACTAGAAAAGGACTGGACAACCTTGAAACGGCTGATTTTTTTTTTAATTATAGCTAACAACACCTAATTGATTCACATTTCAAACACTAGAACCGGTCCAGTTGTTGGAAAGCTGCCATGTTATAAACGCATAGTAAGTTTAGGTTTAAAGTTCGGGTCTGGCAAAAGTTTTGAACTTCGGGACTATTCCTCGTCAGCGTTTTTATATCTGTTGTTGTTAGTTATTCGTTATACACAGCTCACCGGACCTTCAATACCAAAGTGCGTTTTAGAATTTTCTACAAGTCGTCTATTATTGTTCCTTTTTGTTGACCACTACCAATATTTGCATAAATATCACTAAAAATAACCTTTCATACGGAAAGAAAAAAAATTAAGAACACTGCCAGAAAAAATCCTGCTGGGATTTTTTTTAATCTTTGTTCGTACTTAAAATTATTACATAGAATACTACAAAATTTACTGCAAACACTTTTTACACTACAGCTGATATTATATTTTTTGTCCTAGTATTAAATTTTTGCAATATGCACCCTAAACGCTAATCACTTTTGCAATTTTTTTTCTCCACATAAATTATAACACTTAAAGAAAGCTCACTGGCGCCTTACGGTGTCTAGATAAAGCTGAAACATTTCCTAAGCAATCGTAGTATACGTACTAACCGCCAGGAGGTGCTGAACATTCTATAATAGTCCACAAACTAAAAAAATTAACGAACTAAATGTCGCAAATTTTGTCCTACCATTAAATGTTTATGTTGTCTTTGTATATCTAATTTTTGCTAATTATTATTCGTCGGTAATGGTAAAATGCTGTAACACCTCACACCATCTGCTGGAAAGTTATAATAAGTGAATAAAATATACGTCCTTTTAGAATTGCGTATACCTTCATGACAAATTTTACGGTAATTGGTCCAAAAAATTTAGTAATTACTCCTTTTAAACAATTCATACCATTAATTTTTAAAAATAATAAGTTCATAGGTAAGTATTCAGATTAATATCATCTAAATAGAAACAAATTAGAGTTTTAAATTATAACAGTGTACATAATACATAAATTATCTTAGGGCTAAGAATTGAAATGAAAATTTTGCTAAAAAAATTAAAAACTGATTGATAAAAACTTATCTTGAAAAAGGTTTCTATTATACATGATATACTCGAAACCATGTCTTTATATAGGTACAAAAGCGTTAAAAATTATTATGACATTGCAATTTTCGATAGGTGTGTTTATTACGCGTCATAGCTAGGAGAAAGTTAATCCAATACTAAGCAACACGCTCGGCCGTAACAATAAGGGGCTAATCAAAATAACATATTTAGCTGTCCGTCTTAACACATTAGTACCGTTAGTGATTAAAACACAAGCTTCAACAAACCCTTTATATCGGAGCAGTAACATTTGCACAATAATTTATATTGTTAAAAATACACACAAAGTACCACTCACTGTAGCAGCGGTAACAATTTTCTCCATAAATTAAAGTTATCAAAATACAGATTAAACAACATTTTCATAACATAACACCGCTGATTAGCTTATTACCTATAACTATCTATTATCTTAAATATTTACACCCCTTATTAAGTAGTACAACATCCCGTGTAACTAAGAACAGTACCTCTAAAATATTATTTTTTGTTTGAAGCTTATCGTTTCATTTGCTAAAACCATATTAAGCATTGCAGTACAAATCTATTTATATACTACTCAAAGGCAAGTTGGTTTTCTTTGTGGGGACCCCAAAGTACTTTCTTCTTTTACTTTCCCGTAAACAAACCCGCATTGTTCCTTAATTATTTGTCACAGTGTGGCTTTGTGTTTCTTCTGTTTAAATCTTTTTCTAAATTGATATTTAGATTCATTTACATTTAAAAGAATATAATTTTTTAACAAAATCTTAATTAATCTCTAATTACATCTCGCACAAACACGCTATTTATTTTTGCCTCGCTTTTGCGTCTAATCACCCGAGAAAAAAGTTGTAAAGTTTACTTGGGTAGATTTAAATTTTTATATAGTGATGTATACCTCGTAAATAATGTTATACCTATCGCTTATAAACCTTAACTGTTAACATAATGTAATTAAAGCACTCTGCTTTCCTATTTTGAAGATTATTAACTGGAAATTGACGAGGGTTAGGCATAAACCTAATTTAAATGGAAACTATCAGGAGAGCAGGAATATAACCGTTCGATAATGTATCAGATTGTAATGCAAATGAGCAAAAGCCACTAAGTGTCATCTTAACAGAGCTCAAGCGAGATTATTAAGATTGGTTCCTTCATACCCTCTGCATGATTAAGATAAGCTATTCAATATAAATACTTTATCTGATATCGACTTTAAATTTGAGGGAGTAAAATAATGAAACAAAAATTAATCACTGAGAGTTCATTTTTGCTTATTTTATAATACTTTTGCTCAAAAAATCTACCCTCGACGATTAATAGAAATGGCAATAAAAACTTGTCAGAAAAATTATCAAGTGATGCAAAATGAATTCAAAGTAAAACTTTAACTCACCGTGGGGTTAATTAAATAAACGAAATTGTAATCCACATTTTAAAGTTTTTACGATTCAATCCAAAATATATAATGAAATAAAAAAACAATTGATCAAAAATTAATAGTTTCATAAACAACGTTTTGCTATATTTTCCAATTTCATTTTTAAAATTCACTGCAACAATTTCTAGATATACATCTAAAATAAGACTTAGTGAATGAGAAATTCCAGCCAGAAAATAACGTGTAAAGGATTTTATTTTATATTTTACAACAACAAGGGTTTACATGGATAAAAATGTTAAAAGAAATTACTGGTCTCGTCACTGCTGTGGACTAAACGGTAATGAAAATGTTTCATAATGGTAACAATACTCCATGGTTTTTATCGTCAATGGGAAAATAATTTGACTCCTATTTCACATAACGTTAAGAGACGATCACTCAAAACATTTTCGCTTCCACGTTAAGAATGGTAACTAGCCGGGTGCGTTTGAAGAAACCCTTTCCGCCATCCAGATTCCATAACTAATATGGGGGGGAAATGATACCCTAGACTACCATTTTGCATAGCCAGCGGTAAACCTCTGCGCCCAGGAGTCCATCAAAGTTGTATACGAACCATCCGCCCTAAACACTTCCAAAATAAATACATTTTTTTGTTCATTATAAACAAAATGATAATATAACCGATACAGTTTTTATTCTCTTTAATCCAGAAACTATACTTAAGACTTTTTAGTTTGAAACAATATATATATACTTGAGACCCTTTATAAATAATATACAAAAACAACAAAAAGCAGAAATAACATATAACTTCAAGTGTCGCTTTGTCATCTGTATATCGAAAATATAGCAATAAGTCACTTCAATTATACACAGATATTACAATCTTATTTAAACTCAATTAATTTTGTTCTCAATATTACGATGACCCTTCACAATAAGAAGTAAGGAACCAAACAATTTTGAAGAATTTTGTTCCAAGGCGCAGTAGAAGCTATGGTAATAAACTGTAAATTGTTGCGAGGCTGAAATAAAGAAGGAAAATTAAGAAATCCAATTTTTGTTTTCCACATGCATAACAATGATCTCCATTAAAATCAAACGACATTAAATAAACAATTCAAATTATTTATGAATTTGTTTTAATTTTTCACGGGTACCTAACTTGATATGTTTAAAATAAAAGCAATGCATTTATGGCAGAGCTTTTAAAGCTGAGGCATTTTTCGTGCATTGCTTTTAGTTTAATGAAAATTGCCACGAGAAGGGTCCGTGGCTCTATAAAAGTTTCATTCTATGGAAGGATAAAATGAAAAAGTTAAATATTTTTATTCATCTCTATTGTTAATATATATTTAAATATATTATGTGTATGTGTGTGTGAGAGAATGTGTAAAGTTTTTGTAGAATAACAAAAAGTTCATAACATTTTAATAACAGTTATTAATTATATTTATTAAAATTTTATTTTATTATACATTTCTATGTGCTAAAAATCAAAATATTTGGGGTCTGATTACCATAGCAAATTGCTTATGCATGTAATAGTTTTAGAGTATCTTATCGTTAAGACAGAAACGAAAAGCTATATTATTCATAACTGCAATAAAATCACAGCTCTCTTTAATCTTAGAAGATCAAGAAAGCCAAAGTATTTAAGTACCTTTTAGCTTTCACCCTCCTTAATATAAGTAAAATGAAAACAAAATATTATTTCACTTTTCACGTCAAAAGATAATGCGTTGTGGTAAAAGCATGAAAAAGCTTTCCGGTGTTTCAGTATTTTAACTTAAACTTAAGTTACTTCCTTATAAAAATAAATAAGTAAATAAAAATCTTAGGACAAAATACCAAATTGAACGTTTTGTATACATTTCTTATAAATGTTTCTATACCATTTAATGGTAATCTTTGTGATGAATATAAATATTTAAATATTTATATTCATCACAAAGATTACCATTATAAAAATTTTAAGCACATCTTCATTAAACTTTATAAATGTCTTATTTGTAATTAAATAAAATCAATGGCTTGTAATTGAAATTAGGATTTGGTTTTTAAAATCAAATGATCAATTAAGAATAAAGAGTATTACATAAGTATTATAACGAAGATCCTATTTGTACATCAAATAAATTTGAAAATGGTACGAAAATAAGTATTTACTTTATTTTAACTTTAAAAGTTGCATAGACTTTAAACTTTGCAAACATTTCAGAAAACTCTTTTTAATTACCTCGTAGCTTTTGCAATATAATTTTAAAGAGCACCAAAATGCAAAGTCGTTTTTCACAAAAAATATTAAAAGATTTAGAAAAGTAGAAGTTAGAGTAAAGCATAAATTAAAACTAATTTAATTTATCTTATGGACACAAAATATTTATACCACAAAAAGATAAAGTTTACATTAATACAATAGTATACATTAATAATTTAAAAACTCTTAGTTGTATCAGGAAGATATTATTTTATTTAATGTTTTAAAACTCGAGAATCATCAAACAAATCATTTTAATAATTTTACATATTTCTTCAATTTCTAAAAAAACAATATAATTTATTCATGTGATGAAGTGGAAACTGCTTTAAGAATCATTTATGCATTTAGTTACATTAAGTTACAAAACTTTGTTGTTAAATAATTTTTTGTTAATTATTTAACTTTAGTTTTTTTACCATACACGTATTTGTATTTGTACAATGTACAATATATTTTAGTAAAAAAATAGTAATGCATAAATATATGGGACATTTCACACAGTACTCTGATCCCAAGATCGGTAGATAAGCAGCACCTGTAATATGGGTCATCATAGACCGTTATACATAGATAGTTATTATTAAAAAAATAATTAAATACGTGCACTGCCATTTAAGTTTTGTTGTTTGAAAAAATAACAACTAGAACCTTAAAGTATTATTTATTGTTTTTCAAAGTATTCATCGAGAGATTCATTTTTGTGCACGACCTGACAGATACAAAACAACGCTGTGACTAAATAATTGCATCAATCCTAATTTTTTAAATATTTTTATTACTCTACATTTAAACAAATTTGAAAATTGAGCAATTCTAAATTAAAATTTAGCGGGGAATATTTGAACGACAGAACTTAAAAGACATTCCTAGTAATGATGACTACCAGACGCAGAACAAACACAAATATTTATCACATAAATGTTTATTCTGAGCGGGAATCGAACCTGGACCCATGGTGTAAGAGGCAGAGCTAGTACCATTACACCAACGGTCCAGACATTATTTATATTATGTTGCTATAATGAATTATAATAAAAATAAAAAAATATTTTAATTAAAGAAAATATCTATCGAGTAATTAACGCTGCTTCTTAATAAAACTCAGTAGTGACTGAACAGTAGGTAACTTAGAGAAGTTCACTTCATCAAAGCATAGTTTCTTATGACTGTAATTATTTTTCATTTCAATATTAGTAAGAACACATCTTTTTATATATAAATAAAAGACTTTTTATATTTTTTAACTCAAAACCAATGTAAGTAAGCTCGATCATTATTTATAATATATAATGTCAAATAATATATGCGTATTTAAGAAATTAAATAGATTTAATCGCATTAAATATTTAAACTTAAAACAACTTTTTATAATGTTGATATTTTGCAACAAATTTGTAACGAACACTTTTAATTGGTTCTCATTAGTTCCTTAACCTAACAGGACTAATAAAAATCAAGATAGAGACTAGACAACAAGTTGTACTACATAATGCAGGGACGACGATCTAGTCACTTAATTATTAAACACGATATTACTATATCAAATTACTAGTTAAGTAGTTTTAAAACGTTTAATCCCTGTTACAGTATAAGTCCAGACACGTAATTATCTCTTGCGTATTTAACGACTACAAAATTAAAAACTAATTGTGATTTATGGTCGAACCATTTACTTAATGGATTTATACACTGCGAAAGACTTAGCTTACAAAATTTCATTACGTTAAAAGCGACGCACGGAAATACTCTCAAATTCTTAGAAGATATAAAAAGTGTTAAAATCAAATTAACATTCTCATTTAGAGCTATTCTAAATAATTATGAAAATACAATCAAAATTGGAATGGATTATAATTTTTTATGATACATTGCAAAAAAGAATGAAGAGCACACATGTCTTTAAAAAAATAAAATGCCGTAAAGATTACTGTGAATACTTTTTATTGTTTTCATGTAAAAAAATTAAGTTTTTTGGTAATGTAATTTATTTCTTTTCTTTTCTAATTATTCTTTGTATTAGTACACTAATCAATGATCCATAAATCATATACTCGTACACAATTTACTAGAAAGTATCCCGTAACTAAAAATAAAGCTTCATTACGTGCCTCAAGACTCAGTTATCAATAATAATACAGACTTGAGACTCCAATAGCCATAGAGCTTATCCATTATAATCAATGAATGAAACTGTATCAAATTATACCCAAATGCCATTTTACTTACATTTTACTTTTTTTTGACAGAGATTTCGATGATATTTATATATATACACTGCCGGCCAAAAGTATGAGACCACTTTGTACACAGGTTATAGTTTGCAAATATTTTAAATATGCGTATGATAACGTAACAATATGAACATCTGTGTAATCTACTAATCATTTTGAATGTCTAAATACCATTTCTCTTA
>DWQX01004007.1:0-16071 GCA_018245475.1 Pharmacophagus antenor
ATTTCGTTCATTGTAACTTTCCCTTGATTAACCCTTTTAGACCCGTAATTTCTTTTCGTTTTACAAAATAAATATACCTAATAATAATATATTTCTCCTTTCCATAATGGCGTGGCATCATGGTGTATCTTTTGTGTCATCAATTTGGGGCATATAGTCTTTATTATCGTACTGAATATAGGTTTCTTAGGTGTTGTAGCTAAGTTATACGTAAAGTACGTTAAATGTCTTTACCATGTGGGATCAAGTTTCCATATACTGTTTCGCCAACACATCTGATTATCTAAAGGAAATATAACAAATCTAAGTAACAGAAACACTCGCATAAAAAGTGGAAAACAAATATGAAGATAAAAAGATTGACAAGACAGTGATAAAAAATTCAATTATCTTTTATGAAAAAAAATCAGTTACTGCGCCGTAAGGAGAGGGAAACGTAAAATGTTTTACTCGACGTTTTCTACGTTTTATACTCTACTGTCTTATCCATCAGTTAAATTATTCTTTTAATGTACGAGTATTTCATGCTGGAATTGTAATGGACTTTTAAATTATTAAAAAAAAACGATGTATTTCCTGACAATGTCGGAATTGAAGTGTAAGCGATTCTTAGAGCGACATATTCATAAATACTATTTGCATAAAGATTATTTTTAAATTGACAATTGTTAAGTGACAATGATACCGTAGATAGTAAATTGTGCTCGCCCTGAATCCAAAATATTGTTATAGTGGCAGACTGACATAAAATTTTTTAGACAGCATGGCGGATTCTAAAAAGCCTACCTACCAAAATCGAAACTACTCATATAGCGATGGAATTAAAATCAGAGGTCCGTGTTAGAATGGGAAAGCAAACTATTCCGCCACGGAGGCAGTAAAAGTGTTATCGTTTTATATGATTAAAAATATAGTAACGTATGCATACGTATGCATATTTATGTATATATTTTATCAAAATCTGTTCATGTCTGCTATTTGATTAAAATTGTAAATGGAAATTTCTATTTTTAACATCTCAATTCTAACTGTAGTGCCATTATTCATTCGCCGATTTGACGGATAGGTGCGTCTCTAGTGCACTCTGCATGATGGAATAAAATTAACCAGTTGTGTGTATGAGACATATGGAAGCTATCATAAATGGAAATATCCTTTTCAAATAACAGAACAACTTTCACGTCATGAACATTTTAATAAATATACTTGCTCTATAATAAATAGGTAAATCTTACATAATTTGGACTTAGTTGATAATTGAATTGTTACAACATGATAAAGAGAAAAGATAATTTTCAACTGAATCGACATGTTTTTGTGTAGTTAACGTTTTTATAAGTATAGTACTAGACGTCATAATGGGACAAAAGCGAACACGGACCGTATACGGTGGCCGTTAGAGGATTTAAAGCATGTATCGTGTTTCTCTTTGTGGTCTTGGTTGCTTCCATCCGGCTTGACCGACTTGGATCCACTCTCATCACTTTGTATATGTACGTTACGCTCTCAAATGTTCTTGTCTACGTTTATTTCACAAAGTCTGTTCGGACGTTTGATAATTATCAGGCTGTGGAGGTTTAAGTAAGGTGTAATGATAACTTGATTTTTGATCATTGCTAGATCGGTTTTATTGCGACTACTGTCACGGCAAGAACGGGTGGAAAGGAACAAGTAATTCTATGAAGATGTGTACCAGTGCAACCTTTACGATGGTCGGTAACGTTCTCTAATTAAGGAACAGAGATTTTGTTTGCGTGTAAAATTTATTTCATTAGATCCTCAGCAACCGGCTTGTTAAAATTCAAGCCCGTTTTTGCTCCTTATTTGTCTCGTTAATTAAGCGGGTAACGTTAATCATAATTATTTAAAATAAATACAGAATGAATTATAGTATTTATGTAAAGAAGTTTAGCTATTAGCTAAATAGGTAACATTGTAGGAATTTTATTATAATAACGTAATATCTTGTGCGTTGAACTAGCCAGACGAATTCGAAAGAAACCAAACCAAAGTCCAGTCATATCGCTCCGGAATCGAACCCGGGACCGCCTGTATTACAAGGTAAGTAAACCACTGCATCGTGCCGCTAGTCAAATGCTCACTGGAACTAATTTTTTTGTCACAAAACGACTTGCGACATCTTGTTACACTCATCACCTTGAAACACAAAGTTACTTGTTAGGATTCCGTACCCAACGGATGAAAAACGTAACCCTATTACCGAGTCTCAGCCATCTGTCTGTCAGCGAGCTCTATCTCATGAACCGTTATAAGTAGAATGATGAATTTTTCGCAGATTATGTATTTCATTATTACATATGCTACAACAACAAATAATAAAAATATAATAATATAACAATAAATAAAAAAAAACATGAATTCTTTACTTAAATCAGCTCCATCTGTTGAATGTCAATGGCATTTTTTCGATTTTTCATTAAGTTAGTGGCTGTTATGAGTTTTTAAAACATTTTCCGTGCCTTGTCTACAAACTCCTTAACTTTCGTAACCCTCCTAGTTGCGAGTCCGATACTCACTTGTCTATTTATTTACATACAATGTGACACGAAGCGACAATGAGGCCGTAAGTAAGCCTGCTTAACCACACGTTTGCAATTACACATGAAGGTAGTAATGAAATTAAAACTCATAATCCCATCAGACCTTGCCACCCATGTAATCTGTTATACACCTAAGGCAAATCCGGTTACTTTTATCTCTTAACACTATAATCCGATTCGCTGTTAGTATCTGAATCACTACTACTTCGCCTGATGTCATCCATGCGACATTTGTAGTTAAGCGAAGAGAACATCTCTGTAGCCTCCTTAACCCTTTGAACTGAATTGACGATTCCAGCACGTATTAAACTTAGAGGCTCTTATTTATCCCATATGTACACAATAATAAACATTCATGTAAATGTGTGAAAAAAATGTAATTTTTATAATAACCACCTCTTAAAACTAAGAAAATTAAATTGCCTGTCTGAGTAAAGCTGACTGATAATAAATTGCAGTAAAAATTAGGTTTTTTTTGGGTGGAATGCAGTTATTTTCGCTTTAAAATAAATGGTATATATTTTCTTTACAGTAACACTGATAAAAATATAAAAAACTTGGATTATTACATTATAAGCAGAGAGGAGTCTGTATGGTCAATATTTTCAAGCCTTTAATTTATTACGGTTTATATTTTGTTCTATTACTATGACGATATATTTTTTAAATCTTCATGGTTTGTATACAATTTATATTTCCATATTATATTGTTGCAATGTATGCAAACTTATTTTAATTTTAATGCAGTATAGCAAAGTAGGAATTTTAATGAAATGAAAGACACCTGCAGTCAGTATCACAGAAATACTTTCAAGATCGACAGAGATAAAGGTCTAAATGCTAAAATTATGTTATATGGGAAAAACGTTTCGGAAATCGTTGATGTTATAGAATGATAGTGTCTATTGTATAATATTGTATGAATTTAGTAGGTAGTCATTTCGAGACCGACATCCTGCTGGTTCAGGTCGATATTGCCCACTTGAAATTCAACGAAAGTGTCTGGATAGGCGTGACGGGAAACCTACTTATTACACAACGCCTAAGTGGGATTACTTTGGCAGAGGCAAAAAAAAAGGAAAAAGTTTTCAATATTATGATAAAATAGAGCTGTTAAAAATTTCGATTAAACACGTTTACTTCATGATATTGGAGATATTCTCGATTGGTCAAAGATGTGACAAATTTTTGATGTAGTTAATGAAAAGATTGTGCATAATGGAGGCAACACACCATTTTATTCTTTAATGTGATGTTTGCAACATTATTCCGAGTGAAACTTGTCATAGGAGCGCTTGTTAATGGCAATTTTAAGACAAAATTGAATAAGGAGCATTCATCAAACAGTGTCATAAGCTATGTTTAGAATTTTTTTTCCATACATTCTTTGATAACGCAGTACTGATATGGGAGCCTATATGTAATTTTTTTTGCAAGGTCAGTTTTAATACTTGAACATACTACAACAAAATTGTTGTTTTGTGTATTAATTTGAACTCCTCTGCGAACAACTATTACTGTAGTGATCACTTAACATCTTCGTAAAACATTCAATCTGTTTTGTTAGAAGAAAGTTAGGTTAGTAATATGGCTTATATTTTTTTCTTCTCCGCTTCTCATTTTTAATAGAGATCTCTTAAAGAAACAATCGTAAAAAAAAAACAAAGTTGCCAGCTAACAACAAAAAGAACATCGTAACAAAATTTGAGATACTTCTTGTATTTTAAATCGTATTGTTTTATTCCATTTGTTGAACATCACATCCTGGGACATCTCCATCCGAGTTCGTATTCTTGAAATTGAAACAAAGAAAAGTACGTCAGCCGTGTTTGAAAGAAACGTTACAAATCTATTTTGTTTTACAACGCAAGACAAAATCTCGTTTGAACGAGATATAAAATACGTATTTCATTGTATACGCGAACAGTTATATGGGGTTCTTGAGAAATGAATTTAGCGAAGTGAAACTATTATGTTTTTTTTTGTTAAATATTTTTTTTACAAGAAAACTCGTGCCAGATATACGAGATGGTGACTAATCGTCTAGCTGATTGTGCCATTATAGTTTAGTAATTTTTTAAATCTTTGTGTACATGATCTTTTGACTTTGAACTCTTAGTTTTTTTTCGGTCTAGATTGCTTCTAATTTGTAAATAATATTCATTTGCACTCCGAAACAGTGTGGTGCTGGGGAGTTCATTGCGCCGTTTCTTCTACCAACCGAAAAACACTTCGGATGCAGTGAGATGTGAGCGAAAGGTGTAAATTTCTTTAAATTTTTGTCTTAAAAAAGTGCTACTTACTATTAAAGTTATGTTTAAGCCGACCGCTGCAGTAATTTTGTAATAATGTAGTAAGTGCTGTAGCCGCTTCCTCAGATTGCTCCAGCTAAACTGATTACCCACGACTACCAGGGGATATTGCTTTAGACTACGCATTAACTTCCCAGACGCTAAATTGCATACTTGAACCAGAGATTTAAAATTATTTTCTTATTCGTAGAGCTAGCGTGTCGTTTAACTTTGTAGTGACTTCCTGGCGCAGAGATTTATCGCTTGCTTGGTAATGCTGAGTTGAGTAATTGATGCGAAAGGAGTGAGTACCGGCCTGGTTAGCTACCACTCTTATTGTCAATCTGCCGCCATAACAGTATTGTCGTATTCCGGTAACTATTCACGAACACGCTTCACCGTCTACTTTTTTTGTCACTTAACTGTAAAATTGAACTCAAATGTTAACCAATTGCCGATAATAAATGTTTTCCGCAACCTTGCTCATCCATCACGTGACCATATAAAGAAAAAAATGCATTTATTTTTTTATTGTAGCAATTACACGTAAAATGATAACATAACAAATGACATTTGTTATATGTATTGAGCTAAAACTTATATTACGGAATACTCGTCGACAAAAAATTTCGTAAGCACGCGAATCGCTCTCATTGAATTATTCGCAAGACACTCAACGAAATTACAATTAAGCATTAAAGTCCGTCGTTAGGGCTTCAACAGTTGGTAAACATCGGCTATTATCCTAATGACCGATGTTAAGTCGGTAAATACAATCCAATTGGTAGCTAGCGGTCGCGAGTGCTTCTACCGATTGTAGTGAATTGTTTATTATTATTATTTTATGGTTTTCTTTCGTCGTTTTATAACATTACTGCGGTCTTACACCAAACTAATTGGACACTAGATAAATAGATGAGCGGAAGATATATCAACAGAAATTCATTTGTTATTTTAAATTAAAACAGTTGGTATAATCGCTTTTTAGTTTTATTATTAATTCTGTTTTCACCTATTACGCTTGAGGTTTTCGAAGGTGTAAATAATCTAAGATTTGAATATTCACACCATTTGTTATAAGCATAATTTTAGATGTCTCAATATTGCATCGACTGATTGGGTATGTTATGGTATATCAATTATGTAAAATTCGAAGTACATAAATGTAGTATACAAGATAATTGCTAACGCAAGAATGAATCTAAGTAGCGCTTAACCTAATAAATTATAATTATGTAAATCCTCAAGGAAGCTGAGATCGGTCAGGTTTTGCATATTTATAAAAAAATATATATAGAAATAAGATTTTATAAGTAAAATAGACACAAATTATGGAGAAAAAAAGGACTATCCAAAATGATGTTGTATGTATTAGAAATGTAAATAGCAATAAGAAAAATACAATATAATAAAATATAATACATTAGTATTCATTAAAAATTGAGTGTATGAAATTTAAATATTGAACGAAAAAAATGAATGAACAACGTCATTAGAACGAGAAAGAAAACCGTAGAACCCCTCTACAACTTAAGTATACAGCTGTAAATGCCTGTTATAGATAGATAGATTTATTGTATACCAAAATCTAAATAAGATACGTTAAACTAAAATTATAAGTTTCTACATTGAGTATACAATTAAATATACAATTAACATACACAAAAGGCCGCCCTTATCGCTTAAAGCGATCTCTATCAGGCAACTTTTAGATGGACAGAAATCATAAAAAATATGTAATGACCTCGGTATCCGCAAAGGTACTTTGGTAGCAATGAAGTTAAAAAAAAACTATAAATATATTGATTAAATTTTGTATCGGACTCATGTCATAGCACGTCTACGTGTACCATGAACACGTATTATCGTGATAAAAGCAAACGAAATTCTAAGAATTTCATGTTTACATTATTTCTATACAGCGAATCTCGGATTCCAAATTGCACGTTTGAAGCTACCACGCCCGAGATAATATTCGATTTTAACATCGTGTCATTGCGAATGGAATTATGCGAATATAATAGTACTTCATTTTCTTTGGCGACGTAACAGATGTTACTAAATGGCCAGTAAGTAAAACTTCGGCCAAAAATATCCAACAAAATAAAGCGAATTTATTATTCAAACTTTTAAAATTATCTTTTTACTTTTATTAGTATTTTATTAAGATCCTTAGTACTAATAATGCCAATGTACGTCGAATTGAAATACATTGCTTTCTATATAAATATATAGAAATCATATAGATGGTATTTCGTTTATGTTTATGAATCACGGAGAGCGGTGGGATTTTAAACCTGCTTGGCTAGTTTACACCCCGAATGCATATTTGCCGTCATGGCATTAATTCCGTGTTCCGGCAGACCCGTATATAGGAGTATTCTGGTCGGACACGCTTCACCATCTACTGCTTCATTAATATTGTGTGAAATTGAGTTTAATTTCAACACAAATACGCTTCTTAAATAAAAAAATAACATTTATTTGTTTTTGAATGAAAATGAGTATTGTGTTACAGCTTAACCTGCTTTAAACTTTTAACCAGCAAGCGATTGTATTGTTCGATATTAAAAAGTTATTTCTCTTTCATGTCGTAATTTTATCTAACGATATCTCAATTCGCTGAAGCCGGGTAAAGTTATATCATTTTGTTGCGTATTTGTTTTCGGAAGTGAACAAATTCAGACACGCCACTCGGCTACTGGGCCGCGAGTTACGGGGTCATGAGGATATAGCATCGAGGCGCAATTTTCTATTTTATTTCACTTAAACTTGTTAATGGAATTAGTTTCAAATGGACACGGCCTTTCAATTGTGTTTCCTCATTCAAGGAGAGCACCGCCCTTTTGGAAAAAGATCAGCATTTTTTTTTTTCTATATTTAAAGTGAAGAAATTAGCGAGAGATTTAAATAATGGGAAGGAAATCATAGCTGCGTCAATGACCTTTAAGAATTATGTACTAAAGAACTAAAAATATAATTCGTATTATTTTTATTACAAAGGAACGTCACTTGACGAATGGATCCGTAATTTCGATAAATCTCTAATGGTTGTCAATAACATTAACAACGACTGACATGATTTCATTCTAGCAGATTCTATCGGTGGGAGGTTAATTTTAAAACAAGGTGTTGTAGATATGTGTACGTACATATAAAGAGTATAAAACCTAATTGTCTTATCAAAGTAAAACCTAATATAAGTATCCACGAGTAAAGACGGGAACAGTAATTAAAAATTAGACATCGGCTAGATCTTTATAAAGACTATGTGGCTAATGAAACTGACATATAAAATAAAGACAAGTTGTTTAAGACCTTACGCGTAATATTCTGATACGTGATGATACAAACTAATTCTGAACTTTTTTTTAACGTTCTGTCCGACTCGTCTCTAAATATAAAATTTTCTATAAATTTTAGTTGTTCAACAGTAATATCAATAACGTTGGCAGCATTGTACCATTACGTGAAACGAAAACAATTTCACAGTATGGTATTATAAAAACCAAGAGGGGCCTGGGCCCGTTAAAATAAAAAACAATGTTGCCAACAAAAAGGCGTTAATTTACGTAAACAAATCGAGTGTACTCTCTAAACAATAGCGAGGCAAAAATGTTAATATTACGATCGGCGAGGGTGTAACGTATACAAACGGAATGTTTGCCCCGCTAGCAGTTCCTGATATTGAGCTAATTTATTTAAACCTATGGAAAACATGGATGTAATCAAAAAATAATAATTTATAAAAACAACTCTCTAAATTTTCTAGTTCCTTTATTTTTCACTTCAGCAGTTATTTGTTATCATTTTTATATGAAAACATCAGATTGAAGACAATGATCGAAAATACTTTAATGGATAAGAAATATTGGAAATTTCGAACGCACATATTATTACAGTAGTTAACCGCAGACAATAAAGGACTATATTGTAAGGGAACTCGTAAACACAAAGCGTAAACTGTTCCACATGGTTATTTCAGTTCAGTTTCTATCCTAAGGAAATAGGTGTTAACAATTTTCCATAAGTTCTAAAGCTCAGTATGACCTAATTATTAAATAAATACGTCTAGAGTTTTTCTTAAGCAAACCGTTAACATTAATCGTATCATCATTTAATGACCGGTCGTGGTCAGCAATGAAATAAATATTTACCAGTGAAAATAAAAAAAGTAAAATAATTAAAATTTACATATTGATGAATCTAATCATTAACAATTTATAAAGCCAATTAAACAACCAATTTTAAATTAAATTTTGAATCCGGGCTTGGTACGGTTAGTGCTAAATAAATCTTACTTAATGTAATGTAACTTTAAAACTACTTAAATATCAGTATATCATTTACTTGAACTATGAAAGCACTCATTACTTCAATTATAATATTTTTCAACGATAGTATACCACTCAAAATGCTTGCAAAAATTTAAATCATTCTAGAAAAAAGGCTGACTCTGTACATCACAAATCTCTTTTAAAACTTATATTGTTTTATTAAGAAACGCCAAGCAAAGCATCCAGGGCAAATGTACCTTATTTATGAATTTGTGTAAGATACAGATGCATTTCCAGCGAATGTTTACAATTTAAAATAGTTTATTTAAATAAAGACAGTTGTCCATTCATAAGAAATGTTTCTGATTTATTTGCAACCCAGTGATTGTGTGTGTTTTGTTCTGTTCTCAGTGCATACATAGTGTTATACAGTGCGAACAAAGAATCGTAACTAGGTTGTATTTAATATGTAATTCACCTTTTTTAACTCTGACTCGTTATGTTTATAGTATTAATATTATTCTAACGTCATACTGACTGGCTCGCCCGCCGGTGTAATGGTAGTAACCTCTGCCTCTTATAACAGGGGTCTTGGGTTCGATTTCCGCCCAGGACAAACAGGTGATTAACATCTGTGTTAGTTCTCTGTCTGGTTATTTATTATCTATATTGTATTAAGTATTCATTTAAAAATGGCTATGTATGTACATTCGTCTCTGATAACGTACAATACAGGTGCTTGGCTACCTGTCTTGGGATCAGAGTACTGTGTGAAAAATGTCCTAGATATTTATTTATTAATTATTTATTTCTAAGCCATACGTGAATATCTTCAATTGGCTTTCAATCAAATTTTGTGTCACTGTTCTGTTATATTGACTGTGTCTTCTATAACAATTTAATCTATAATTACGGATCATCACGTATTAAATTGATATATAAAAACTTCCTGCCGAATTATACTTCATCATTATGACTATTGAAAATGCATTTAAGCACTTTCGTTTATTAATGCTAAAGTAAGATATAATAAAATTTTACGTTTCCAATTAACCTAAAAGCTCCCGACGGTGCAACGAAATAAGACTCTGTTGAAAACTGTACATTTACATTTTTATACGACTTTCGTCCGAGATCTTAAGTTTAAAACTTATCTTTAATATGGCAAAAAAATGTTGTTACATTGTACTAATTTTTTTAATGCCTCCACATCGCATTGCTTAATTACTTATGTGATGATGATATGCCACTAAAGTTTGGGAGAAAAAATAAGAGTTCTTCGAACAAAACTAGTATAAGACAAAAAATAACTTATAGCAAGAGACACGGTCATCGATCAAGCGAAGAAAAAAAAAAGGATAATGCAAATTGACATTATAATTTTATTTTCATCAGCTCTCTCTCACACCAGCCTTCTCTTCAATCAATCTGCATTATTTATCCTATCGAATACCTTTTCGATTTCAATTTTAATGTTTCATTTTTTTTTATTTCTCAAATCACGTCAATTAAGTTGATGAAGCGAGATAAGAGATCGGTCAATACGCGAACCGTTCCTGCTTTTCAATAACGTTATTAATTAATCGGCAAACAACGAAAGGCGTTCGCGGCGAACGGGAAATCGCGAGTACGAAATCGAGAAAGTTTAGCAATATCGACTTCGATACGCATATAAAATGATCAGAATTCATTTTGATTCATCTACGCACGAACGATTAATGAAATCGGAAATGTTATTTAAAAGTGGTACTTTTGTATTCTCATATTGGTTTTCAATTTATTATTTTCTAAAGCAAAATCAATGTTTTTTTTTTATAAAATTTTTATCGATTGTTTATTTGGTAAGCGGACCAAAAGGTCGTTTTAATATTATATAGCTTTTAACACGTTACCTGCCAGAGCGTTTTTTGAATATTTTCCCTTGTGGTGTAGTGAGGCGCATACAGAATACAATTTGATAAACCTTTATTCGGCAATTAACAATTTAAGTAAATTTTGATTTAGATTAAAGTTGTATGATTTTAAGCTTAAATTTATCATTTTAGATAACACATGGTCAAAACTTTTTCATAGGTAGTTTCACTCCACGTGGCAGACAACGTGTTAAATATAGTATATTATAGTTACATTAAACAGTACGTGGAGTTTCTACAAATTTAGAGCCGTTATAAGTTTAACCGTAGTTCTTAGGCTTCAGATGAGTTCTCTCATATACCTTAATTGGAATAATGATTGTGACTGTATAAATAGGTATAACCAAGAAGGATTTTCGAGATTATGTTTATTAGGAAAACATACCAGTAATGTTTTGTTTTTATTGTAAAGATTAGCTTCTATGAACAATACAATCTGACAATAAGTGGAGATGAATCGTAAAGCATAAGTTGTCGTCAACGACTACGGTGAATGCGGTATGAAATTTAAAAATAATTTTGCCATTTTAATTATTAAATGAACATTGAAAAATTAAAAACATGTTAACCGAAATAAATTTTAATCTAAGCAAAAAGTTAAACTACATCTCAATTTTGTCTGTAGGATGTTTTGGTATTAAACCTGGATAAAATATCATGATCGGACATAAATGAAATTGGTTTTATACAAAATATATAAGATTACGCATCTGGATGGTGCTCAATAGCATTGTAGCGTAGCCATTACGTTCTTAGTAGAAAACTTGATGAAAATTCCTTTATATATTATGATTAAAATAAATATTCTATATAAGTAGGGACGTTCATAATATCTTCTAGAAGATATTCATTAAAATTTATAGGTTTGAGACGTCACGAGCACACCATGAGACTATGTAGTAACAGAGGCGTTATAAACTATCGCTATTTGTAGTTGTCCAAAGTTAGCTTGTTAACAGTTGAAGGGAGAATATATAGCTATATTTATAAGCATTTTCCAACTAAGCAAACTTTATAAATATAACTAAGGGATCCGATACAAAGCGCCTACAGTTTTTACCTATAAGCAAAAATATTTTTAAATTATCGACGTATTGCAAACGTGTTTCGAGATGAAGGGTCAAAATCGCATAACGGTCGGATTGAATGTCGCGGCTGTCTATAGGACATTATTTTCTCAATCAGGTGAAACGTTCGCTAGTTTGCTTACTCTGTCTCTATATATATATATATACAAAACTGTCTTTAAACTGCGTGCTAAGCACAGATGTTAATAAGTTTATACTGACAATTGGAAAGTAGTTAATTTAACTTTTTATTCCTCAAATCCTGACTTTAACATATAACAAAAATAATATTAGGAATACAATTATTATCATTATAATGTTGACATTAATCGCTTTCTCTACAACGCACTGATCCTTTATGCGGGAAAGATGCACACCTGATCCCATCCTTAATGGTAAACTTGAAGGCTTATATCTATACAGTATGATTGATACTTTGACGCATGCGTAGCACTGATTACATTGTACTAGTAATTGCAATATGCATGTAAATAATAATATAATTTATTCATTCAATCCTTACTTTGCGGATAACCTTGGCAGAATGGTTTTAATATTAATTTGCTTATTTCCGCTAGTTTTGGTCATTGGCAAATACGGAAGCGGATATTCCAAAATTAGTTATTGTTTTATTAAATGATAATAGTAAAAAGTGTAAATTTGGTTTTTAATATTTTCTTTTATCAATATATTTAATCGTGCTTATAACGCAAGTTACAATATATAAACATATTTATAATGCAAAAATTATAAAATTACGTGATTGGTATTTTTATCTCCATCATCTGTAAACGTTTTATTAAATTAATTTATAAATAATAGTTACTATCATTACTTTTACTAGGTAAAGTCTAACTCTACAGCTTTTGTAGTGGAACAGCTATATAGTGTATTTAGGTACGAGTATGCAACAGCACGTGGTACGATATTTTAACACTGTTAAGAACGTCTTAAATATCTCGTTTTACGGGTAAGTGTTTAAACTCATACACTTGTTCGAACATCGTTTATAATATAACTACATAAGCTACAGGTATCAAATATTCAATTTACAAATGGCCACAAACTTCTTTTGATTTTCCACCACTTAAGCCAAACATAACAATTCGCGCCGCTAACTAGATTCGTGCTTCTGAAAATCGCTTACCGTGCGAAATTTTCTAGTGCCCCCTCACACTGCGCCAGAAGCGTCCCGCTTGCGGCTAACGTTTTGTTCACTTTTAACATCATCGAGCGGCGACGTCTTTGTAAATGTTTTTGCTTTTTATAACGTCCCAGTTGGACCTTTGTTTTCAACGACCTAATGTAGTTTTTACCTAACGTAATTAACGTGTCGACGATATATCATTCAATTATTGATTTCACAAGGTTTTTATCTGCAGCATAACACATGACGTCACACAAATCAAAACAGGTGAGGTAGAAAATAAATAAACATATAAAATAAAAAATAAATAGCAGCCCTGAATAATAATAACAAAGGTGGAGTAGAAACAGAAATAAAACACGTGACGTCAAATTCACACAATGTAAACTGACGAGGCTGTAAATGGTGAATCGTGCTTGCCCTGGATACAATGGCTTTTCCACATATGGCTACCGGAACATAGAAATTCTTTTATGAGAAAAATTGTCATAGATGGGCAGTGGGGATCGAAAAATCCTACAACCGTCCAGATGCCACCATTCACGTCGCCCCGGATTGGGAACTTAGACGACCGTCTAAAAAGGCGAGCGGTAGACGACTGCGCCAAGGAAGCAGTCAAACATATTTTCACAACGTAATGTAGTTCTGTTTTTCCCTTCAAATTAACCACACAAGGACGCCACGCAATATTACTCATAATAAAGTTAATAGGCAGCATACATTAATAACGTTTCCTGAAACAATTAATTTCATTAGTAACAGCGGTCTTTAAACCGGAGCAATGGGCAGTACAGTGTACAAAATGGTAACGATATTTTGCTGATTGTACACGAATTCAATTGTACATTGTATTTTGCAATAGAATTTGCAAATTTTTTTAAAAAAAATTGTGTTACACATATTTCTTTATGTATTATGTATTAAATTGTAATACTATTTATATATCTATCTTTTGTAAATGTAAATGAACATGGTTTACTATCTACGGCATAATTGTCCCTTAATATCAGGTGAAATCGAAGTCGAGTGTTAGTCCATAACTGATAAAAACGAAGTATGCAAAAGTATGCTTTAAGTCAGTTATATGTAACAAATATATTACGTACAATACAATATGCAGCAGCATCAGGATTATCGCATTACATTGCGATCCACGTCGAATGATAATATACCATACGTATCATAAATATTTGCGGTTAAACACTGAATTGTCGAAACGTCTCCATTTGTCCAATTCCGATGGACGCATTTCGCGGAAGTTTCGGACGCTGGATGCTCTAGATTATTCTATTGAATAGATTTCCTATTAATTCTACAATAATATTACGGGATTATGTAATATTAATTAATCAAGTTAATAAAATTTGATTGATTAAAAGATTTTTGTCTGCTGCCTTTTAACAGTATTGTTGTGTTTCGGCAGCTATACACGGGATGCCCGGAATTGAGGTCGTCATGGCGCTAATGTGAGTCACGGCACTCTGATACACGGTTTTTCTCCACCAAAGAAGAGCATTTAGTCCTTGTCGTAATTTCAACAACTTCCCCAGTCATTGTTGTAGAACGCGCGGGAGTTCTGGTGTATGCACCGCGCAAGCCCCGGGACTGGCGTAGCGTTAGAGGGGACTGGGTTATGCATTGAATGGATATCCTATGACTTCTCCAAAACACTGAGATGGGGTTTTAATGTGTAAAAATCCCACCTAACTCTGACTTCCGTATCTTTCGAAGATTTCGCCGGTACCAAGAAAAACGTGATACATTTGGGAGTCTGAGAATTTCTGCGCGAACTTTGCCATCGACATGCTCATTGTTACTTAAAATAATGTGAAATAGAGGTCAAGAATAAGCCCATTGGCAATATAAAAAAAAAGTTTTTGTTTCTAGCCGTTGGCAAGATATATGGCATAATAAACCTCACTTGCAGTTAACTCTATACGCATACGGATCCGGCGCACCGTGCCTTCGGGCGCATCGCACCGTCCACGGCTTCCGTTCCGAAAGATACTCGGGTAGCGATTTACAACGTAAACAATGTAAAACCGAACACTTTATGAGGGGGGCGTTTATTTGCGTTCACTCCGCACTGCCGGCCGTTGCCTGCGCCGCGCCGTGAATCATTTTTACAAGCCGCAGCGGGTTCACACTACCCGCCGCGCTATTACGTGTCTCTCGGAGCGATAATCGCTTTAAAATTCTCAATACGTATCAGCGATAATTCGGCGACAGTTAATAGTTTTAACCATAGCGTCGCTGCAAAGTGCGTGGTGATAACGAAGCGATGACTAAACGAACATTGATAAATAAAAATTTTACTTAAATACATGGTGGTGTCACGTTTACCAGCAATTATCGCGCGTTTCTCGTCATCGCCGGTCGCTCGCTCGGTACATAATAACACCGCCGATGGGCGTACGTCAAATAAACCGCCGACGGACGGATTACAGCTTTTTAACATTATCGCAAATCAATTTTTCGCACAATATATCAAAACATGGCGCGTTAAAAGTCGCTGTAGGCTAAACAGACGTCCGAATTTACATCGATGCTTCGTTTCAAAGTAACGAGGGGTTGCTGTTAACGCGTTCGCATGTTTTATGACACGATACAGGCAATGTATTGCCTGTATCTTTAATGAGCCGTTTACATTCTTTAGCTCAGAATAAATATACAATGTCGTTGTGATTAAATTCAGAAGCTTTATCTTTTTTTTTTTTTTCAAATTGTAATGCAACATTTTCAAATCAATGAGAAGGTGTTGCTATAGGTGTGTTTAACATGCATGCGAAATACTATCGAATGCTACAAATAATCA
>DWQX01004008.1:0-16065 GCA_018245475.1 Pharmacophagus antenor
CTAAAAAACAAATCTTGAAACACCAGAACTCTCCCTAATACTAATAAATTACAAATGATTTTTTTTATCTCGAACACTATCTATAACGTATATTTCAAATCTTTGTATATCGATAGCAAATCTAATTGTTTTGAAATGGATATGAGATTGTGAACAAAATATTACGTGACGTATAATGGAGATGCGATTGTAAAACACAATAACACTTCCTCTGCTTTTCCGTTGGACTTGGACAGTGCGGTTGTTTTAGTAAATGCATTAATTTTCAACGAGCAATTATAACAATGTTCTTTTACATAATGTATCGATATTCTATCGTGACTCTTTTAAATAAAGTACATTTATATTTCATCCAATATCAAGCTACATTGAAAACAATGATTTAACCCAAAATGAGAAACTCTCGCTGTATACTAAATATTTTCTTATAGACGATGTATAACATCAAAGCCAATATGTCTGCATCCAAATCAAGAACTATACTTAATAGAATTTCACTGGCATAGCATTTAAGCTTTTAAATAGTATTTCAATGACAAAAAAGTCACTATTCATAACAAAAACACAAGTTCTATCATTCGCAACAATTTCAAATTTATTCTCATTTATCACATAATCCAATTATGTGTCGAAACAAAGCTTACACATAATGTGTGGCCTTCAAAAATAAACAAATGTTCGGCCTCCGTAGACAAACGGACGCAGAGACAAAAAAAAGTGGTGATTTTGTCGTTTTTATAATAACCAGGGCATAGAGGCGAGACTGACCAGTTGGCGGAATGCCTCCACAGAGTTTACATTGTCATTGAATTAAAAATAATAAACGCTTCCATTTTCGAAACATCAATAAGAACTGCATGGAGTTATATCGGGATATGTGAGAGGATATTGTTTTGTTCTTTTTTTTTGCTATTCGAACTGGTTTTGCGGCCAGCGCTATTTCAATCGGATGATGAACTTCGCGAGTTGTTGAGCGGGATTCGAAGATGGAACGAGCAATTCTGGTAGGACTATTGTTTTATTTTAAAATTTACTTATGAATTATATTGTACTGGAATTAGAGGCACGATTAAATTGAAAAAAAAAAAATAGAAAAGATAAGATTAATTACTTTGTAAAGGAAAAAAAGGTTTTTAATAAGAACAAAATATTTCCTTTTTCTTTTACTTTAAAATGTAACGGGTTTGAAATGTATCATATTTCAAATACAATTGTCTAGTTTAATATAATAATCAAATATTTATCAATAAAAATTTATATATATTTATTTTAATTATACATTTCTGGTTTGTTTAAGTTTGCGGTTTAACTTAATTTGGTTTTAACGTGAAGTCTCTGTAGAATATAAACAGCGCCGCATTTGTTCCTAGATCTAATTTATACTGTAGAGATATCAATGTTTCTTATTAAATGATTGGGGTAATAGCAGTGAAAATACCACCATATCTAAACCTAAAAACCCACCATACTGTGAACAATAGTGTGCATTAAAATTAATAAATTAAAATAAAATCTTCACACGATCGCAAAAGTGAAAAAGAGAAAGAATGATACGTAATGATGTTTCATTATTTTGATATGTATTTAAATGTTAAGGCCTGTCCTACACGCAAGCGACTGCGGTAATAGAAGTCGCGTTTTACTTTTTTTTTTTAAGGCCACTAAACTCAACCTTATAATATCAGGATGTTAAGTGACAAGGAGGTCATAGATGGAGTAGCTTACTTTGGTTAGTCTGGCTCCCATATGTACGTATTCCCAAACATTAATATTACGGCGGCAGAGGTATTACGGTGACAGTTAGACAGGCGACTTCGAAATACCCTTTTTAAATCATGTGAAATTTATAGGGTTATTTGAATTAAACAGACTAAAGTGGCAGCGGGCCGGGGCACATTGATCGCAGGACAAATGGCCGTCGGGCCCGAAAAGTTCTTGAAATTCGACCGCGTGCCGGCGTACGTACAGTAGGCAGGCCTCGCGCAAGATGGACCGACGATTTGAACAAAGTCGCCGGAACGGGCTGCTAGAGAGAAGCGCGGAGCAGTTCGTCGTGGCGATCCACGGGGGAGGAAAATCCTCCCACTATCCACCACCTGTGGACGCAGGCTCTAGAGAATCAGTCTACCCCGAGCCACATACAGTACTTACTCGTAATTATTGTTAACTAAGATTATTAAAAAAAAAACAATTGTTATTTAATATCAAAAAAGGATTAAAAATAATACAAATATGAAAATACTAAGGATTTAATGCGAAAACACATTGTAAAATGAAATTTTTATGTGTTGCTTAGACTTTTTTGATATGTGTATATTAATATATGTCTGGTTAAAAGTTTCAATAGTCAATAAAATACTTTTTATCCGATCAAATTAAAATAAATCTTTATGAACTTATAGCGAATTACGCTTAATGTAAATATAGTTTTTGTCATATGCTATTTCGTTAATTAATTAATCATTTATGTGAAATAGAAGATCGGCAACGCAGCTGCGTATCCCATTATTGTGGTTGTCTATGGGCGACAGTGATCACTTTCCATCACGTGAACTACTGCACGTGACTATAAAAAAAAATGAGAGATGTACGTCTTTACCATTATTATAAATAGATGATAAAATTGAAATCATCAGTTCGAAACTTAACAAATGGCCGCATTTATAATATTACAATTAAACGTAACATTACGTTTTGTCTCCACGGTACGCAGCCTTGGCTCTTGCACAATAGTCCCATAACCTTTTGTGCGTCGTCAGCGAACGTTATTTTAGCGGTGATAATATGCAAATTAATTTGGCGAGACTTTTTTTTTTAATTATTAATTTAACACGTTAGCGCCGACGCTCCGAAATTCGTCGTTCACGTTGGTGCTGTAAAAATATAAATCCTAGGAAGACGTTATAACTGATCGAACATGAAAAAATGAGAAGGAAGCGCTTCTAACGCTCGCGTAATTATGCAACAAAAACTAAGAGTGCCATTGACCAATCGCTATAACGGAATAATTACGCGCTTTAAGCGTAATCGTAAATGACTTTACATTTACATTCCTCCATGGTTAACGCGTTCACGCTGTCACTTCGAAGTTCGACGTTCACGTTTATGCTTTAAAAATACAAATACTCGAACACCGTAATAACTGATAGAACATGAAAAAAGAGCAGGAAGCGCTTCTAACGCTCGCGTAATTATGCAACAAAAACTAAGAGTGCTATTGACCAATCACGATAACGGAACAATTACGCGCTTTAAGCGTAATCGTAAATGACTTTATATTTACATTGTTCCATGTTTAACACGTTCACGCCGGCGTCGATTTTTATATTTATCTCCGTGGGACAGCGAGATTATTCAACGAGAGGCTTACTGACGACTTGGTTTCGACAAAACTAATGTTAAACAAATTAGTATTAATGATATGATCCATATTTTAATAGCGTATTAACCCTGCGTACTATTTTAATGTGTTTACCGTTAAAGATATTTATGGTTGTGAGTGTATTGTCGGTGTAGTTACCGTCCGGTGTGAAGTTAGGTTGACCCACCGGTGTGACATGCCGGTGTCAAGACAATACAAGAATTTAACAAATAATATACATTTATCATTTTTATAACGTTCAGAAAAAAGGGCTATAATTTTTATAATTAATCGACGACTAAATGAGGTTTATTGGGATGTCATATAACTTACAGAAGGTTCCGTCGATTCTTTAACTCGTTTGCTTATATTTTAAAATTTTCTTCACGCGGGTGGGGAAAAAAGAAGAGATGATTTCATAGTTTCCGTTCGAAATTCGCCATCATTCGTTTTCTCGATAATAAATAATATTAAACATCTGGAAACCTATAAAAATATTTCTATTCACTAGTGTCAAAAGGTACATTGCGACAACGGTTTTTTTTTTTCAGCAGCAATGTACTTCGCCTTTGCTTATTTGATCTAAATTTAAATATTTTATAATGAGATCGCATATTTTTACCACCGTTTCTTTTATTAGCGGTAGACTTACACTTGACCTGAATTTCACACGATGTTAAGTGATAATGAGGCAGTAGATGATGAAGCGCTCGCGTCCAGTATACATCTAGTTCTCACATACACTACTGCCGGCATCAAGGGCCGCTATTACGACTATATATTTTAGTCAACAATTAACGAGTTTTTCAGTTAAATTTTTTGAGAAGACAATAAGAATGGATTTTGGCTTATTATTAACGTTGTCATTTTTACTTAAATGTTTTGTTTAACGCGTTTGATGTAAAAAAAAAAGCGTACTAATACCTAGATGATTATCTATAGCAGGGATCCCACAAACTATTTTGGACAAGTGACCCCTTTTCCAAAATGAACTGATACGGTCAAAGTACCTACTATTAATATCAACCCTCTTATTCATAATGGCCCGCTAACTTAAAACAGCTGCTACAGAGAGTTACATTTCATTCTGACTTAGGTCAATAGAAGCAGACTTACAGAACCCTCGGGGTCGATGTCGACGTAAGTGTCCCTGATCTAAAGTAGGAACACGTTTGGAAATCAACTGTTCTTTTTAAATTACACAATCTGTTCTTTTTACGTTTTGTTAGTGCGATCACGAAAATAGACAAACTCTCCTGCGTTTCTTGTCAGTTCTTGTCACGGAGAGGACGCGTTGCGAACCGAAAGTAATTAAAATGTGATAATTTAAAAGTGATTTTACAGATTTTTTGTGATAAAGAATACTTTGACTCTTACGTGTATGATTGTAGGAACAAAACAACAGTACTTATATAAACAAATTGCTAATACGATAGTATTAGCTATGCAAGCTTCAATTAAGAAGTTAACTGTGTCGTGATAATTATTAATTTTTAATTTATAATCCTAATCGTATAAAAAATAATTAACGAGCAGAAGTTTGTACAATTAACTACAATGAATGTTAAATTGTGTAACTTATCGTAATATCTTTGACATGATCTGATAATAGTATCGAAACTGTTGAAAAATATATCTTTTTTAATTTTTTTTTTATTAGTTATAGGCTAACACATACCCTTAATTTCACCTGTTGTTAAGTGACAATAAGGCCGTAGATGGTGAAAGGTGTTCGCCCAGAATACATCCGGCTCTCACGTGTATGACTGCCAGAACACAGCAATGCTGTTATAGAGACAGATTTACATTGAGGGTGGTAGCTAGTCAGGCGGGTTCGAAAAACTGTACCACCATCCAGACTTAACTACACCTATGGCTATGGAATCGAACCCGGAACCTCCACGTTAGAGGTCAAGCGAGTAACTGCGCCACGGAGACGGTATAAAATCGTAGTATTTTACCAATGATTGACAGTCGTCACAAACACTCAACTAGTTAAACCTTCTCACCATTCAAACACCAACACAATATGGCACTTATGGCAGGCTCTACATGAGTACCGAATGAGGTTTAACGTTCAAAAACACCTGCCACCAGTAAAAGAATAATTTAAAAAAAAATATATGCCAAGGACTCTATGTTTTAGTCCGCATGTGATATCATGCCATTGTTTTCGCCGGATTTGTTAGTACGAGTACATTGATATGAGTACTTAATTGCAAATTCTTTGTATGTATCGTTCAATGTCAGTTTTTTTTTTATTTCTTAATCCAGGAAACAGTTACGTCATTATGTTTTGATTTATCTATCGTGTGTGTTTATATTCTAAATTTTGTTGGATGACATAATGTAAAATTTATTTGAATGTATAAAATTATTTATGAATTTGCAGGATTTCAGCGAAGGGTTTCGCATCGTTCTGCGATAGTTTAGTTATGAGTCCATCTATCAAGAAGGCCAGATAGGGATCTATGCTGGAGTAAAAGCTTTAAAGTTTCTCACATCTTTAATTTGCGAACCCTACTTTATTAGTGATCCACATTTAACTGTTACATTATTGACAATATTTAGATGTGTAGTACTGAACATTTTTTTTACGGTTATGACCAAACACAAGCTCAATTTCACTTGACGTTGAGTGACAATGTGGTCGCAGATGATGGAGCGTGCTCGCCTATAATACTTCTTCTGGCGTTCACGTGTATTACTGGAACAAAGCAATGTTGTTATGGTGGCAAATTGACTTTAAGGTAGCTAGCCAGACGAGTTCGAAAAAACCCTACTCATCATAACCACTACTGATTCGAGGACATCCGTGCCACGGATGCAATACAAGTTATTCATTACTACAATGATAACTATGTTCTTTTCAGATCCTAATACCGCTCCTACTGATCACGCTTCGATCAATACCAGCAGACGGTACCGTCCCATCTGCCGTGCCGTCACCGTCGGTCGGCGGTAAGCTCCAACGCGAGGCAAGGAGCTATTACGAAAGTTACGGGTCGAGGAGGCCGCTGTACGACGGACGCGTGTACGGCCGCCCGTCGTCCTGCGGCAGGTGCGACGAGCGCCACGACGACAGGGACGACTACGACGGAGACGGGGGCAGGTACGACGACGGCCGGCGCACGAACCGACCGACTACGGGCGACAGGTACGACAAGAGCAAGGACCGCGACGACGACGACATACGGTACGGTGGCGACAGGAAGAGCGGACAGGGGAACGGCACCGAAGACGATAGTACCAACGACAAGAGGAGGCCGTACGACGACAAGGACGGACCCAGTGGCGGCAGAAAGAGCAACGGGCATAGGAACGGGCACGACGACAGAGATAGGTATAGGCCCGATTACTACGACAGATTTTTGAGAGACCCATACAGATACGACAGGCCGTACTACGACGACCCATATAGAGGGAGGAGGCCGTACGACAGGTATTATCCGTACTCTGATGGATATGATGACGGATATCGGAGCGGGCACGACGGATACGGCTATCCGGGATATAGAAGGCCTTACTACGATGAACAATATGACAGGGGAAGCGCGTACGCCGCATATGGAGGCTACGGACCCGGCGTCGGAAGAGGGGATCGCGACAGGTGAGTGATGTAGTGAAAGATTTATTTATTAGAGAAATTGCACTACTTTTGTCTTGCACTATAGTAGTGAACACAGATTATTACATTTAAGAAATTAAAAAAATTAAAAACAAAAAATTTGACAAATAAGTTAACGATGTCTAATAATAAAAAACAAATGGTAAAGAAGTTTATACATTAACATCCATAAAATTGTTAACATAAAATATAAATTTAAATGAATAAAAAAAGGACATGTTAGTTAGTGGGCATCACACATAAAGAAAACCCTTTACAACATCAAACAAATTCTGTTGTGTGCGTGAAGACAAAATATGATGAGAACTCTTTATTTGACAGCTCAAATTGTATAACGTCAGGCCAATAATTTAAAAAATATATACGTTTCTTCCTTGGCCAATAGGCAAAAGTAAAAAATTGTCATTCCAACTTCGTTCTCTGTTGTAAAAAGAGAAATAAACCCAGTTCACAAAATTCAAGAAATTTAATTTCGAGAAAATCCGAAGTCATTCAGTTTACGTGAAAATACTCACTTCATTTCTTGCCTAAACAAGAAAAATTGTACGGTTTCGAATTTGTTTCTAGTGACATTACCGGAACAATGAAAGTTATCATCTAATCTAAATCGACGCATCAAACGTTATGAAATGGTCTTACTAAGAAATAATTTTAATAGTGTTATGGTAAGAGAATCACTTACCTTACCAGTAGGTCCAATTTTTCTCACTTCGTTGTGTAAAAAAATAAATATATTTACAAAACCTTTTTCAATACTAGGCTATTTGTACTCAATATCACAATCTATATGTGATTCTCGAACGTTAACCCAATGATTTTTCAGTTCATTTACCGAATAAATCGCAAATAAACCGTTACCTATGAATCATGTCAGTGAACAATGCTAATAAAAAAATAATACGTTCATAATACGATACAAAAATTGACGCTTTCGCCTAAATTTGCCATTGTAACATTGTTCATTGACCATGTAATAACAGAACACATTGAAATATGAACTCATAACCTAACAGTTTCACCGTTGTCTATGCTCGTTTCCCGCCAATGTTACTGTCAATGGATATTCCTATTATTGTAAATTTTCTTTAAATAAAAATTTAGATACGCATATTATCTATACTCAACTACTATATTCTATATATATACTATATTACTATATTCAACCTGTTTACTTTTAAGAAACGAATATTTAAATTATAATAGTAAATTATTCTTAAAAATAATTGTAGAAAATTTCGAACACGCCTAGAAATCCTGGCGGTCTAGAATGATTTATAAGAATGTAAAAAATGAAAAATGAAAGAACCATAAAATTAATATGAATTAGAATCAAAATCACTGAAAAATTATTAACCAAATTGTATAAACTGTACAAAGATAATTAAAACTTTAACACGATTTTTTTTAATAATGAAAATAATTATGTAAAACTTAAATTAAAATTTTACGTTTAATATGCGAAAAAATCAATTACAATTAATTGGCTAGCGGTGATAATGACTCAAGGTTATAATGTTCTGAGTCTTTAGTATTCTTTTACGGTTTAGATTACGTGAAACGTAAATTGCTTTTAATTAGTAATTATTTGAATAAAGTATTTCTTTTTAAAAACAAGAAGGCGATTCTTAATTCGAAGTGAACATTGGTTAAATTTGTATGATTCTTCTTTTCTAATGATGGGAAAATGGAATGGTTAATAAAACCTGCTAGTTTCTATAGAAGTTATATATGATTTTTATCGATGTTTTTTTAAACCACTTAAAGTTCGTCTTGGAAAAATAAAAAAAAAATAACCGTGTGTAGGGAATATAAATAATAGAATTGTACCCCTATTCCAAGTCTTCGCTCAAACTGTGTTTTATTTAGTTTCTGTTTATCGTTAGTTGAACTTTTTTTTTTCATTTCTACTTTGAACTATGCGAATCCATTAACAGTTTCAGGCCATGGGACGAGACGTATCGGGGCCAGTCGGGCTGGGACGACGGCGGCCGCGGGTACTATTTCGCATCGGGCAGACCTGACACCAGCCCGTCCCAATACTGGGGACGACCGGGATACTCAAGGTCATATATCAAAATAAAAAAAAATATGTATATATTTCAAACATAAAGAGGTAACAATCGAAAAAGCAACGTACCTGCCCGTAAATAAATGCGAATTATACTTTACTATCATCGATTCTTTGAAGGTAGCCAATGCTTTTTAAATCTATCGCATTTTTCTCTTTCACTCTTCAAAAATAAAAATATCAATGAGTAGTAATAAAAGAAAATTATAAGGAAATTTCTTAAGTTACGTAAGTAGACTAATCCTTATTTTGGTTTTCTTTATTATTTTTAGTTACATCTTTATATTAGGATTAATTATTTATGTTCTAAATTATTAGAAGATAAATGTAAAATCTAAATTTCTCGACATCAACACATCATAAATAAAATTTCAAAATCTTTTTCTAGGTCACCATCGAGTACAAATGCTTGGGGTAACATCGGATACTCAACAGCATACAGAGATCCTGGAGCTGATTACCGCGGCACATTCGGATACGGTCAGGCAAACGGATATGGTCAAACCGGTGGATATGGTCAAACTGGCGGATATGGTCAAAATGGTGGATATTCGCAGTATGGACAAACCAGTGGATGGCACAGCGTAGGCGAAAGAAGACCATATAGAGATCAGAGGCATGAATAGTAAACAGTTATTTTAGAATAAATCATCTTAGAATTAATTTATTGAACAGGAAATTGATCTAACATTAAATTACTTCTCAGACAATAAACAGCAATTTTGTATATCGAGTAAATGAGACAAACTGTCATTAATATCAATCTCTTTCTCGGTTCTTTTTATAGATAATGGACTAATACGTAACCTTAATTGACACATGATGTTAAGTGACCATAAACCCGAAGTATATTTGTGACTGCCGGAACAACAATGCTGTTGCAGTGGCAGCTTGATATTGAGGGTTAGTCGAGACGAGTTCCATAAAATCCTCCCACCATCCAATTTTCACTACATATGTGGACCAAACCACTGTGCTAAGTAGGCAGTCATAAATCGATAAAATTAGAATTAATACACAATTGGCAATCAAAGGGATTATAGAATATCAACACTTAATATACAAAGGTACAAATAAATGAAAAATATGTTTTAATTTTCCAGTGGCGTCAGTCAGCTTGACAGTAACAGAAATGTACGATATGGTCAAGATGTCAATCGTCAAACAGTTTACGGGCAAACAAATAATAATCAAGCGAACTCTAACACTTACGGCTCAAGTAGCACGACGCCAGGGACTAATTATCTGTACGCGCGGGAAGATGGCATAGTTACAGCTAAACCAGCTGACGACCCTAGTACGCCGCCATCTTAGAAATTCAAAAATGTATTTTGACAGCAAAACCAGCTGACGATTCTAGCACGCCGCCATATTGGAAACGCAAAATTATATTTGTGTAAACTAAATTATTTGACGAAAAGATGTTTTTTGCAAATTTTTTTTTGCAGATGTAAAACAAAAACAAAGACTTGAATTAATATTATTATAATATTATTGAATTTATTGTTATTGTATATATAACAATTATTTGATGCAAATTTACTTACTGTGTTTATCAATTTAATGGTAGTAGATGTATTAAATAAAACACCAGAAACAAATATATGTAATTTATTTTTTAATAGTCGAGACATTAATTTTACAATGCATAAAATTAAGTATTTACTGGAAATTTAATGATAATGATTATTTTTACATAGATCAAATAAATTACTAAACTTAAAATGTTGAATCATCATTTACTAAATTTCCTGTGATATAATCTCTTTGCATGTCATTTATAACAGTTTTTACTATTATGTGTGAACTCAGCAAGCCATGAATATCCTGCAGTTTAGCATTAGTCGTACATCCTGTTAGTCTTGATGTATCATATTAAATCAAAAATATTTACTTATCAAACTATTTACTCATCCTTTAATCATATAATTTTGTTGTACAATTCCGATTTGATAAGATAATGTTACAATTATAATCTTTGTTGTGCACATATGTCTAGCATTGTTTATCAAAAACTTATTAAGAGCTGACCGCTACAATTTATCCTATACTTTAGGATATGATTGATTGATGATTACAATTTATCCTATACTTTATGATATGTAATGAGCCCTTAAATATAGATGATCAGAAAAGAAATTTTCTCAAAATACACATTGATCAAAGCGTAGATTAAAGTAACCACTACTACTATCTGACAATATAAACTAAAACGTGAAAAGCTTAACTTTTTTGATAATTCTATTTGATATATTGCATGTTCAAAACTAAATTAATCGCATTAATAGAACACGATAACAAAAAATAATTTATAATACTTATATCACCGCCATCTATCAATTTCATAATTAACTATGCACTTATATAGTTTTAAAATTGTTACCTAGATGGTGCTTTATTGAAGAGTCAGAGGGTTTTAGAATAAAAGCGTATATCCTATGTATGGGTATTTAGAGGATTTTGAAAAAAATATCTATTCATTAAAATATTTTTTAACAATTACTTAAAATTTTAATGAAAATACAAAAATATTATATTGAAATATAGTTTCAAAATTTAAAAGCAATAAAGATACAACTTTCGGACATTTGCAGCTAAGAAAAAACGACCATAACATTTTTATTTAGATTGGATTAGTAGCCAAATATTGAACATATTATTTTCAAAAGCATATTCTACTAAAATCATCTGCGATTGCATAAAGTTTGCATTAAGCAAGTGTAACACATAGCTAAATCATTAATTCACTGTCTGGAAAGGTTGAATGCCAGAAAATTTTGTTGCGTCAAATGCAACATGTAAAAACACAGTTTTTGTACAGTGTAAATAAAAGACTAACAAATGACTAATTATGTTTGTTGGGCGATCGCAATATCGACACAAGAGCCTCAATTAATACAATCGAACAATTAACGATATGATAAAATGATTACACGATTATTTCTGATAACTGTCACGCTTTTGTACACTTTGCCTGAAGTCCTCGTGTGTCTTACATTCTTGCTAATAATATAATTAAAAAAAGTGATATTACTGGCCAGTAATACATTGTTTAAATAGTGCTTGTGACGTACGTATTAAAAAAAATAAGAATGACGGAACAAGATTCGGTGAATGTGACAGAAAATGCCTCCGAGGGCGGGAAAGCAACGAATGACGATGTCAAATCTTCCCTAGCTGTACGAGCAAAGAGGTACGTGGTTATTAAAAATTCACATTATTAATAATTATAAGTAAAACAAAAATATTATTGCTAATTTCCGCTTTAAGTTCTGCATTTTCAGAAGACACCACGTGTTATGGCGAAACGCTTTGAAATCGTAATTTAGTTGTTATATTTTTGTTCCACAAAAGAAGTAGTGAGGAAATATTCTTTAGTTTCATTGTTGTTATCTTTATCGAAAAAAAAATCTATTCAGACATTTATTGATTATGTGGGGTTTAACATTTTACAATTTAAATACCACGTCGGAAATATGTTATGACATTAGACGATTGGTCGTGTAATAAATTAACGCCTGGCAAACTATCAATCCGCCGCCACAAAATAACTGCTGTTTCGGCAGTCATACACGTGAGAGCTCTGAGACTGATACCCCGAGCGCTCGCCCAGAATAGTCCGGTTGTTCTATTAACTACGCCCTCATTATCACTAAACATAATGTAAAATAGAGACCAAGTGTTAGTCGGTTTCTGATATAAACACAAAACTACAATGAAGTTCAACATCAATAACCTTAAATAGACTATACTATAACATTATACGTTTCACGAAAAACAGAAAATTTCGAATAGAGAGCACACGGATCACCGGATTCGCGAGCCAGTGTCAGACGATGCTGTAACAGTCGTCAAAAAGACTAACTAACAGCGCATACTGCTACAGTACATACGGCAGCAGTATTTCGTACAAGCATACTTCAGTGCGCGATCTTGATATAAATTTATAAAGTGTAGGAACGAATGATTAATAATTAACCCAAATTATACCTACGATCACCTTATTATATTATCATGCGGTCATATTATGAACGATATCAAATTTGCTTACGTAAGTCACAACTACGTTATCTGTTCAGCGGTTCCAAGTGTTTTTGTGATAAACGATTCGTAACGGCTAATGTTTTAGTTGTCGATTATATTTCGCTTTCATCTTTTTTTTTTCAATTTGAATATTTTATTATTCAGGGTTCCGTACCGAATGGTCAATAGTCGGAACCCAATTACTAAGCCTCCGTCATCGTTCTGTCTGTCTGTCCGTCTGTCAGCGGGCTTCACTTCATGAACCGTAATAGATAGAAAATGTAAATTTTCACAGATTTTACATATCTATTGCAACTACAGAAATAAAAATACAATGACATTACAAAGAATACTAAAAAATTAACAGAATTCATAACTTAAGTCAGCTCCATCTATTGAGTTGCAATGGAATTATTTTATTAATTTTTCAATACGCGAGAGACTACTATGAGTATAGCTTTTACAACTTTTTGCCTGTCTTGTCTACGAAGTTTGTGCATACTGTATGAAACCCTGCGAATCGCTGATGCGACTCACGATTAGCTATTTATGTTAATTATTTATGATTTTACTGCTTCCGTAGCGCTATGGTTCACCGCTTGCTTTTTAACATGAAGGTCCCGAGATTTACTGCAATGTTACAGGAGCAGTAGTCTAGTTGAGTGCTAGAGCCTGCCGCCATTACAGCATTACTGTGTTCCGGCAGTTATACTAGTCAGAGCGAGTATTCTGAACGAGGACGCTTCACAATCTACAACCGCAGAGACACTTAATATCAAGTGTAATTCCGCCGCTGATAAAAAATGATACTGGAAATATTTTAGCAAACAAAATCGGAAATTTTCGAGGAAGCGTAAAAACTTAGGAAGTACGTCTTTCGAAAATAATCTTCAGTTATATCATTGGTTGATATTAAATAACGTAACCACCCAATTACGGGACAATTCAATTAATTAAACTAAACAATCAAATATGTATATTTTTACGACACACGATAAAATCAAAATTGACAACTAATATTTTTGTACGACTATTTTTTTTCTTTGCGATACGGCTGTAGTGTCAAAACTTAATTTCATTATAGTCAGAGTAGACATACGAACGAGCTGTGCACGTGATAGAAAGTGATCACTAATATAAATTATATAACTTCGATAGTATAAGTATTTAGAAATTTGTATGGAAATATTTGAAAAGTAGTTAATATTTAATATAACTTTTTAATTATTATTTTATTTTTCGAATTAAGGTAATTTTAGAAAAGTACTATCGTAATGCCTGTTAGTACCATTTTGGAACAGTGTATAGCGTTATGACAAAATGTTACGGTGAGAATAACAAAATAAGATTATTTTATTTACTCTGTACCGTGTTAAGAAAATAAAAAAGCGAGAAAGTAAGACACTATGTTTTCTTTTATTTTAATGAGATTTTGTTTATTCAATATGGCGCCGTGTTTGACCACAGATCAGTGATATTAAGTAAAGTCTAGTCTCTTTTATTATTACTTAAATTGTCTTTCACTCGAAATTACATTAATAATTAGAATAGTTTTGTAACAAACATTTTTAATCATCATATAATTATCTAAATACCTATTTTTTTTAATCGTTTATCGGCTATGACTGGACCTCGATATCACCCGATGTTAAGTGACACAGAAGCCGTAGATGTTGAAGAGTGTTCCACCAGAACACTTTCGGCTCTCATAAAAATAGGTCAGTATTATTTTATTCACATTTCTCATATCAATCAACAAACAGTTGACACTATCTACATTTGACACACGCGAAGAAAAAAAAAAACAGTATTGCTACCAATAATTTTGACCACGAATTACCTAAGATAAATATTTAAAAGTCATTTCATTTCATCTCGCATGACCTCCGTAATATTATTAACATTAAATCTTAAATTCTAATTAGTGTTAATAAACATTACCAATGAACTGAATATTCCGCAATTCAATTCTGATATGCGAAATACGCGAAGCATGCCGGTTCATTTATTCGCTTCAATTGATTTTTATTAAAGCGTCGACAATCGCGTATCGATGCGAGCGGACCGCGCGTTAATCAAAACGAACCCACTATATGAATAGAATCACTTATGTGGTTAACTTTACAATGTGAAATAAAACGAACATTATAATTTTTTCATTATCAGCCTGTGTCAGTCCACTGCTGGACGTAGGCCTTCCGCAAATTCCTTTCACCATATGCGGTCCTCTGCTTCCCTCGTGCTTGCATCCTGACTAAATAAAAAAAAAAGGACTCGATAGTTTTGTGAAATACAATTTGTACGAAACGGTATACTCGTAATATAGTGTGTAATTGTCAGGTAAATGATACTGATGAATTGTTACAGAAGTGAATGATATATTTCTATCTATTTTAGATTAAAAAAATATGTCATGCAAATATTTATTTTTGTTATCGGATCATAGATGGCACTGACCATTTTAACTTTAAAAATCCTTACCCAAGATGGCGCTTTTTATGATAATTTTAAATTGATATATACGATGTGCAAAAATTTCACGTTTTCTTGTATTTTTATTGAACAATTTCGTCAGTCATTCATACTTTTTACAAACGTACAATTTTACGCTTTGATAATCCAAGCGTTCGTCCGCCGTTAAGTAGGCAGGTGGTAAAGTATTTTAAATTAAATTGTGTGTACAATAAACAGCCAATTTGGGTATTAAATCAGTTCTTCTTAGGAGAGGACGCACTATTAACTAACATAGGTATTTAGATAATTTTATGACGATTTTCTTTCTACAATTTTGTTGAAATTTTGTTTCTACAAAATGATATTATTTATTAATTAAAATTATATAACACTGCAACCCCAGAGCAATACTGTCACTTATGCGAAAATGCTATTTTTTAAGAAAAACTTTCATAACATTTACATCGTAAACAATATACATAAAGATTTAAACAATACGAGCAGTTACTTATAACTTTTAGCTTCTTATTG
>DWQX01004009.1:0-16064 GCA_018245475.1 Pharmacophagus antenor
ATATATATATATATTTAAGTAAATTTTGTGACAGCATATGGTAAAATTAAAACAGTATATTACAATTTAAATTAAATAACTGAATTAAATTCATAGTGATTGTTTTGTTAAGGAATAATTGAAAACTTTTTTTTTCGTAAAATATAATCGATGTAACTTTCAAATATAATATGAAACGTCTTAAGACAATGGCCCGTTATACTTGTACAATAAATGTTATGATATTTACGTGTAGCGGATGTTTAAATTCTTAATCGATCTTTTCATTTTAAAGCAAAAATATGTATAATTAAAACTTTTGGTCGACAATGCATAGAAGCATGATATTAAAAACCATCCACATTATAGCAAATATTTTATGGAAAATACATATTATCAAGTTAGATCAAAATTAAAAGTCAAAACCATTTTAAATAATAAAATAAATTTCAAATATATTCCGATTGTTAAAAACTATTTTTGACCTAAATTCCACTATGAGGAGGAATATTAAATACGAAGACTTCTTAAATATATGACAAGACAATTTATTACATTATTGTCTGCTTTTGGAACATTTGTATTACTTTGATCTTATTATTTGTGATTTAAATTATTTACTTATTTCATGATTCAATGTATACAGAAATAGTAATAAAAATTATAATTGTACATATTTGACACCTTTCATTATCAAAGTATATCTACATCAATAAAAGTAATTCACCCGCTCAATCTAAGATTATTACAATTAATAAACGATTACGTTTATTAGTTATAATATAAGAAGCCTATAAACACACATGACTTTCGTATTAATATATACTTATAAGAAAAAAATTGAAAACTAAAATTAATTTAAAAAACAATCATAAAACTTATTTTATCTTTTAGCAGTTAATCGTTCATATTTGACATTGACTTTAGCAAGTAGCTTACGTACATTTATCATAAAAAAAATATCGTTGAGACTAATTATTACCGTGAATAATTGGAATAAATATCATGGTTAAATATTATGCGTTTTTGATAAAATGTTTTGTCATTAAAAATACGAAATAGATCTACGATTATACATTATTTAGAACATTAAATATAGCAATATCACAAAAACATCTACATAGCCGTATATAGCTCGCTATATAATAAACATTTATTATGTTATGTTTCAGAGTAGATGCTCTTTTAAACAATAATAAGCTAAACCTAAAGACTATTTATTAATTGATAATGTTATCGATTTTACTATGGATAATTCAGATAATTATACTATATATTCACTAAAAATTTGCTGACTTTGAAATAAAATTTATCAAAGACCAGAAATCATATCATATATATTTTAATATTAATTAAGATATAATTATCTTTAGCTTATACAAACACAGTAAGTATATAATTTTAAATTAGCTTTTTGGATGTCTATACATAAATAATTGTAAACTGTGAATATGATAACATTAATTTAAATTAAGTACTCTTATAACAGTTTACTACACTCATTTGTACAAAATAACTCCAGCCCATTTTTTTTGGTGTTTTGGTCATTCATTTTAGTGAATGAATTACTTATAACAAAAATCACACAAATATATAAAAACAGACCCTCAAATATAACTAGCTTTTGATAACTCCAAATCAGTAATACAGAGTTTAATACTGGATTTTATAGATTCATAAATTTTATTACAAATTTGTGAAACAGAGTAAAAAATATATTTATAACGATGGTACTGAAGATAAAAAAAAATATAAGACCGTATCTATTTTGTCCTTTATATATTTTCTTGAAGTTATTTATAGTCAAACTATTTAAAACAAATATACTTTATAATTTATAACAATAAATATTTATGAAACTTGTTTGCAATACATCTTTAAATCGTTTTAGTACTTGAATTTTTTAATTATCATGCAAAAAATAAATTCCACAAATGTACTATAACTTATAATACCCGTCTTTGATAACTTGCTATGCAAAAATATAATAAATATCAAAAAAAAATTATCTTTTGCTCTTTCTTAACCCTTTGAGTACTGGATTATTTGGAGACTTTTATGCATATATAACGAATTTAATTTGTTCCGATCTGGATTAATGTGTAGGAGTAATACATTTTATTTGGAATATACTTATTTTGGTGATATTTTTGAAAGAACATTTCAATTACAAATTGTAAATAAATATATAATTGATATAAAATAGAAATATTTATGAAGAACAAGAACGAACTTACAGGTATCTGGCACTGTTTGCATTGTCAAGCGAAAAAAAACAGGGATAAAATAATAATTATTTGCAACTGTAAGATGTCGAAAACAAAGGTTAGGCTAGGTTTGCGATCAACGCCAACTAGGTGGGGTGGCGCAAAAATCAACGCCTACTACTCAAATTCAGATGACAACAAGTCAGACTCGTCCACCGTAACATCGCCCAAGTAAACAGATGACGAGTCTCACTCGTCAAATGTACTCAAAGGGTTAACACTGATAAAATATATAAATCAATTACTGTTTGTCAAGGGTATGTCATAGATATACTTAAATTTTTAACGATATAGAGTCAACATGTAAGTAATAATTGTTTTTTTACAAAACTCTGTCAATTTTTCTTACTATAACTTTTACAGTTTGCAAATCTAAGCAATGTAGCTTATTAAATGTTCTTAAATTAGCGTTCGTGATACACACTGCTTTTATAAAACTTTTCAAACGTTGTTATCGAAGGTTACAATTGATGAATGAACAACGAATAATAACAATTATTCATTAAATATTGTCGACGATTTTTTTTGTATAAAGTATGGAAGCTTATATATCGCAGCGCGGGCGAAGGTCATTAGCGATATTTACAGGAAAATCACCCTTATTACACATTTTCCTTTACCATACCTCGCATTTATGCTTGGGGTTCATTTTTGAATTAAAAGGGCAGTTGAACTCTTCGGAGAACTCCTTTAAATTGGCTATAGGTCCAATAACTCTGTATTTAGCGACGGTGTGATCATCTTTTTCTATTTGAATTTTGGTCGATTCTTTGGTCATTGCTGAGCACCATACCTGGAAATGTATTCAATTCAATTTTAATATATATATATATATAGGTTAATCAATTGTTAAAAATATCCGGCCCGAAACATTATAAACATTAAAGATGCCAATGAAAAACACTTTGCGAATGTATCTCGGGTCTCGGTCAACAACGTTTCTTTGCCGTTTCGGTTTTATATTCATTTTAATGTTTCCATTTACGTATCACTAAACAATTTCTCTAAACAAAGTTAAACATTTAATAAACCTACTCATCATCAATACTGGTGCTATTATCAATTGAACATGGCTACGTATAATTTTAATACGTTAGCAAAGCATTAAATTTTAATCTATACTAAATTGGCTGACATTACTCTTATTGTCAAAAAATTCTTTTCTTTTTATTGTAAAATATATTGAAATTATTTACCTGAGCGAATGATATAAAGAAGAGTTGTCTATGGTTGTACTTGAGGCCGGGGAGAGTGTAATTGACTTTGGCGGTTTTACTGTAATCCAAGTAAGCGTGGAAGGAAGCTTTCAATCCTCCGTTGTCTGCTATGTTTTCACCTGCATTATTCAAAAACTTAGTGAACAATGATCAATGATCAGTGGATAACAATGATCTGGTGAAGGTCTAGGGAAGTAACTGAATGGGGTCAGCGCTGTATCGACTGGTGTAGTATTGATGGAGTGAGTGTCTATTGATTAATAATGATTATAGAGACAAAACATCACACTTCGATTAATCTGGTTAAATATATTTTTTACTATACTATGTGTTAGTTAACAAGCGACACGCTAATGAGTGTGCCGTTAAAATATTGAAAACCTAAATTCTTAAAAACAAAATTTTAGGCCTCATTATGTAAAGTGTATAACTATATTTCAGTTGTAATTTCAATTAATTCTGATTTATATAATAGAGGATATTTGTTGCCTGTGATTTTTAAATAAGTCGAAATTCGTTACACCCTTTGCTAAGCGTCGTTCAAACCAGAACATAGTAATGGGCTCTTAAATGGATTATTGTCTAAAATACTTACATATTTTTATAACATTTATCTAATAACCCATTCGACAACTGCTAATAATTTCTCCACATTATTTTTGCACACACAGTGTCTAATGGATTAAAACAATTAAGTATTTACCAAGGGTTTGTTTTCCGTTAAGATACAGTCCCTCCATGGTGTAGTTGGTGTACTGCCGCTGAATGCACTGCGCACGCGTTTTGAAACGGGCGATGGTGGCGTTGTTCCACCACTGGTTGAGATTGCCAAACCTGTCACATAATGTGAACCCGTGTATAACCCATTGAAGTCGATTCCTCGTCTTGTTTCGTGCGTCATGCCCGAGACATAGTTGGTGAAGTGCGGTTACCTAGAGTACATCGGCTTCCTTATGCTTTTCAGAATATAGCAACTATTATAAAAAAAATCTTTCAACATTCGCCCATCCACACTAAACCATCGTAGTGGATTACGGCCTCATAACTCTCCTTGTAAGGGAAAATCCAGCGTCCGTACACTGAGAACACCAGTCGAAGTGTTTATAATAAAATAGTAAATGTTAAAATAGACTATAGATTGACTATAGATTCTGAAAATTGTATCGATGAATATCCAAGACAATATCTAACTTAATTAATAATTAATTGAGGACGCTCTTTGTGACCGTAATTAGGTTAAATATTACGAGATGTTCGATTATTCCCGAGCATTCTTACCTATCATACTCGCGACCCTGGTCATCGAAGGCGTGAGTCAACTCGTGCCCCATAACTACCCCCATGGCGCCGTAGTTCACGCTCTTAGGATTGTCGCCGTCGTAGAAGGGCAGTTGTAGAATGCCGGCGGGGAACACGATCTGATTCTTCGTAGGAGTGTAATAGGCGTTAACAGTTGACGGTGTCATACCTAGGATGAAAGACGCTTTAATAACTTTATTTATGATTAGCCGTCACCCGCCGCATCTCTGAGCGTCGTGTCTTGTTTTATTTTATATAAAAAATGAAACCTCCACCGGTGTGTGAAGTACCATTAAATTTCGAATCCCCTATTTTCCTCTTTAGCGATAATATTTCAAAAAACCCTTTCTTAGTGGATAACTACATCCGCAAAAAAACACACCCTTCATCATGTTTCTAGGACCAGCAGTTTAGGTTGAGCGTTGATGTATGTCTATAAGAGAATCAGACATTACTTTAATATTTATATGTAAAAATAATAAAAGTTAACAAACCTCCCAACACAAACAATATAACAAAATTAAAAATATTATATCATCATATTATCTAGATTTGCTTTTACTTGCCCCATTTGGTCTTGTTGACGGGCTGGTCCAACTTTTTGAGGTCGTGCCGCAAGCTGAACAAGTTGTATGCTATGTTGTTCTCGAAGTATTTGTTCGGTTTAACTTCGAGATCCTCGTACTGCTTGTCGAGTTCCTCCCTGTTCAGGATGTAGTCCGGGAAGCCTGGGAAAGAGTTTATGGTTAATGAAAAGCATAAAACGATCTTTCCGATGTGCTTAGAAGAAACCCTCGTCAAATTGACGATTAATATGACGAAGTAAAAACTCCCAAACGCTCAAGCCTCGCCCTTAAAACTGTAACACAGTAATACATGTTATTACGGTGTTACAGTTGGAAGGGCGAAGCTTGAGCGTTGGGTGGACGATGTCTGAACTCATAGGCTTCTACTGGATGAGAATGGCACAAGAGCTTCGGAAATAGAGAAAGACGCAAGAGGGGTTAATCCAAAAAAGGATTTTGACAGTCATGATGATGATGATGATTTAGATAGGGGTAAGATTTTGTCGAAATCACTTGTATAGCTTCCACATTAAATATTAATTTACCACCATAACAGCAATGTTTCGTTTCAGCAGTTAGAATAATTTGGATGAGTGTGCTTTACCATCTACGACCGCATTGCCACTTAATGTGAAATACAAGCCAAATTTCAGCAAATTGCCGATAAAAATATCGCCTCATCCTTTCTCACCTATCATATCAGTGATGGCGTCGGCCTTAGTTTCAGCCGCCTTGCGCGTCTCCGCGTCCATCCAGTCTAGGTTCTTGAGGTTCTCCTTGAACGCCGTTCGTATGTTCTCTATCATTATCTCGCCTTGGGTTTTCGCCTCGCCGTGGAACACCTCGCGGACGAACATAGCGCCCACAGCGAAACCTGGAGGAGACAGTTGTACAAACTTTTGTTGTGATTAGATCATACAAGATTAAATTATCCTTGCTAATATTACGAATGCGAAAGTATTTCTGCCTATTACATTGTCATGGGTAAATCGTTATAAACTGTTTTATTAATTATTGATACTGTGAATGCTTTATTTCTAGCGAAGTTGATAAGTCTTTAGCAATGCATGTGACATTTTCATAATATTTGTTGGGAAGTAACGTCCTCTGTAACTCATTAAAGTAAAACTTTTGAAAACTCTCGATAGAAACTATAATTACTGAAAAGTTATGAAAGAGCTGAATATACTAAACAGATTATTTTTTCTCCTTTTATTTTTATCAACTTACTAACTAAAAAAAATATCCTTAGAATCGTATGAATCATTATGGATGTATGACAATAAAAACAAAAGCACAGGTACACGTACTAAAATTATACCAGGCCCATTTCTTTTTGCATTGGTGGTTAAATTAAAATGCAACAAACTCACCCACGGCGTTGTTGGTGTCGGTCACGCAGTACCTCCAGGATTCCTCAGTGCCTTCAGAACCGAACAGAGCCTTCCGCAGTATTTTGGTAGCGTCACGAAAGGACTTGGATAGGTAAGTGGATAGCGAGCGAGAAACTTGCCACATCATGTAGCTAGTTATGGTTCTGGAAATAGACCGCTTATAGAAGGATTGATAACCTAAATCCCCGCGGTCTTTATCACACTCAGTGCTTGTCACTCGTAACCGTGCCAGAAGCTAGAACAGCTTCGGCGTACGAGGCTAGTGCCGAGCACTAGTCTCCGCAAAGCAGTTAATAATTTAACTATTAAGTTATGTATTATTAACAAATTGAAAGAAAAAAAGAGTTTAGGCTCGAATCTATTTATAAAGCACTTAATATATTACAGACAACGGTAATTGCCTAATGAAATTGTAATACTTTGGAGCATGTTGGATTGAGACAAGCAATGTTGCAATCTTTCATTCTCGTAAACCGTTATAATCCTCCGCGCTCCATACTTTTCGGCTAAGCGTTGTCGCGCAGAGGATGAGGAATTTTTGTACGGTTCGCCCTCAACTTAGACAAATGGTAATTCTACCATTCTTCTAATCCTGATAATGTAGGTAGAGACCTAAACCATATCTGTGGCCGGGGTCGGAGAGCTTGCTGGAAATAGGACAATCATTTTAAACGAAGCCGTCCGAACCCCTCATTGCAGCCAACGATGACAAGGACATGAGTGCGAAAACGTTTTTTTTGGCATTGCCATAAAGCTAAATATTCACAACGGTAATGAAATTAATACGACGTAGATAACAAAACCTTACCTTTTATCTTCCTCAGTTTTGCTGTACTTCTTGAGCACACGCGTAAGGTTCTTGAAATAGTCCGGAGCGTAGACTACCAATCTCTCATTTTCTGATATCTGTAACAATAATAAAACGGTCGATTTACCCGAAAATATTACTTGACATAGGTAGCGAAGTTAAGCAATTACCGCTAACCGTGGGCATATGTTTGATAAATTAAATATAGTATTTAAAATAATAAACTCAAGCTTTTTAGGTTCCAAATGTTTATGTAAACAAGCATTTAATCGAAATTATTATCTATATTACGTTATTTATGCTAGAAATACATCCTACCTAATACCTATATTTATTTTAATAAAGCTTTAAAGCTTCATTAAAATAAATATAGGTTTAACGACAAAAACTTGTGTTAAAAAATACAATAAATACTAATATATTAAAATAAATAAATATGAACGGTATTAGTGCCACGGAAGTTATCATACTCACAGTTCTATTAACTAATTTAAAGGCGTTATTGAAAAACTCCGTCCAGTTCAAAAACGGCGCGACCTTCTGCCACTCCTTCACCGTGAATGGGTTGTACAGCCCTTCCTCATCACGTCTGTCTTCAGAAGGCGTGGTAATGTTAGCTAGCTCCGTTTCGAACGATATGACTCGGCTCATCTGGATCCTGGCCTCAGTTTTATTAGCGCCGAGCAATACACAGATCCTAGTCATATAATCTAGGTAAGCATCAAGTACTTTCCTATGAGCCGTCTTGTTGAGATAATTGTCCCGAGTCGGTAAGTTAAGTCCGCCTTGATCCAACTGTAATTAAAAAAATACTTGTTTATCTACTAGTACTACTATTACTACTACTATTACTAGTACTAGCAGTATGGTACCATATAAAAAGCCGTTTAGGCACAAGGTAAGTAATATACCAGAGTAGCGCGTAGTTCTGCCGTCAAACATTCATGTGCAATACTTTGTATGTTACTTTAAAACTGTTCTTGATTTTATCATCCGATAGTCATCGATATTCCAGTTAATAAAAATTACGCGCTAGTTTGAATATTTGAAGAGCACCACAGCGCGCTTGTCGTCTTGAGCTACTCTTTCTAAAACCGAACAGGAATGCATATACAATACTGGTCGGTGTCCGCTAGGTCTGTTTTGGATATTTACGTTGGGGTAGTACTTAAGATGACAACTGGTCTCGGTACTTTCACAGTATATAGTGCAAATGATATTCATGACTTATATGTTAAAATTTCATAAATACAATACAAATTTACTGTCCACCTATCATTAACCATCTGGTGAATGTAACTATGTCTTTATGTAATGTTTCTATACATAAACGTTTTTTATATTGTATTCAGTAATTTTTTGTACAAAAATGCCATCTTTTGTCAAATCTTTAAGTTGTATACATTCTGTCAACAGATGGCAGCTTCGGTACATAATAAATGGATTTTTGTTAACAACTTAATTGCGTCATCTATTGGCAACGTAAGATATTACAGCATTTGTACAAGTACAATTGGAGTTGATCCCGCCGATATCCCGGCAACCTATTCTGCCCTTATAATAACAAAATATGTTCATACATCGAAAAACTTACTACGATGACGTGTTTCGATGAATTCCTATCATCTTCTGTCACTGCCCAATTGAACAGACCGCCTAAATTGTATCTGAAATCAACATTATTATTATTAATAATTATTGTTAAACAGTGCTTCTGTTACCCAAAGATTTGATGGTAGATAATCCCTATTTACCGTCTTCCACGAGTAAGTGGATTTAGTCGATCATAAGAGTTTTGTACGGGACGCATGGGTTTCTTTAGATTGATACCTATTTTGAAAAGCTTAAGATTATAAGGCTGATATGTTAATTCTACTCTACCGGTAATAATACCAAACCAAATGTATTGATTATACTTACAAATTCTGCACGTCTTGTGTTAACTTTTGTAGATCCCATTTCTGCTGTTTGTTCACTGTATTAGGGAGTAAATGCCACCCGCCTAGTTTCGTAATGACGTTAATCAGAGGTTTCTCCCCCTCCTTCTCTATAGTTTCGTTTGTGTCTATGCAAGAGTCGTAGTATATCCGCGCCTTCGCCTCCGCGCTGGATGCGCCAGAAATGTTGACCTTTTCTGTAATTTTAACATTTATCTAATGAACTTAGTTCATTTTTTTATATAAAGAAATCGGCTTATCACTAGACTCTAATGGCATCTGTGGTGTCTCTTAATGCTTATGGTAGAAACTAAGCAAGCTTTTGTCCTTGTTCTGACAGAGGTTTAATACATTTGCTATTATGTCCGTTCTCTTTTAGGTGTATCTTTTCCAGTCTTAGAATCAAGATTTATATCGAAAAGAGTATTGCTAGATTTTGTTGTTTATTTCCTAAAATGTAATTTTGTCGTAATAGAACAGTTGCAAATCTTTCATGATAATATACATATCATTGTTATTGCCACTCGATGGGCGAGCTGATAGGCACTGACTTTTTCTTAATATTCCTAGATTCATTAATTCGGTGACCAAATTTAGCGGTCATCCGACGTGTTCTTAAATTTTATCTAACGACAGACATTTTAATATTGATTCTGTTTTCTGACATATCTTTTTTCGACAAAAATTTTTTTTATTGAAATACGAACATACATCACAAAATCTAACGATTTATCGAATATTACATGAAAGTTATGCAATTATTTCCTAAAAATACATACTGAAACAAGCAAGGGATTGTAAGTCTCATGCCCATATACTTAAGATGATAACACGCTATACACATACTACGTAAAGTGGTTCATTGCTAATTGTACGTTTATTTAAATAATAAATAAAAGTTAGTGAAAATCATCTCCAAAATTGACGTTCAAATCATTCTAACAAATAAACATTCGACACATGAAATATTGTATGTACCATATTTACAATACACCGATAATCAAGATAAGTAAAACGCCATGATCTTCAATTTTGGAGTAGTGGTATGCATGAAATAGCCTGTTATTTATTTATCTATTGTTTTAACGTTATTTAAGCAAATTCTACGTTTTTCGGGCTAAAATATATTTTAGATATTTATTACTTCAGTTATACCCATATAATCAAAATGTCGAACAACTATATGAATAAAAATCACTACTGAGTATATGATATAAGATATTAAAATACCGTAAAATAACGAATTATTGAATGCATGCTTTGAACGCATTTGATGAATTACACCAACAAATATCACAAATTAAAAAGTAACTAGATCAGAATCCATTCAACAATTTGCGATTAATTACGTATTCATTTAATACGTATTCATTAAACTACACGCCTTAAATTTTTGTCACATTTATTAAGGGCTGAGGGTAAGGAACTACCGCGATGACGTCAGACTTCTTCAGTTTTAAATGCTATCTTTAGTCGGGGCCCGTAACTAAATTGTTATAGTATCGCATGTTACTAGTTTTTGCCATATTTCCTATATACCATATAGCAGAAGTACAATGAAATATACTTAGTGTTTTTGGATGAACGTGTGATAACGTTATTAGCAAATATTACATTTGTTCAACCACAATGCCTCTATACGGTATAATTAGAATTCACTAGTAAATTTATCGTTACTAAGAATTATTCTTCAGTACTGTCATCACGATGTTTTTCAGGAAATACCGTAATTTTATTTTGCAATAAAATTTTTAATTTGTCAATATCGACGCAAGGTTTACGGACATTTTTTCAAAAATTCCTCTCCTAGGCTTTAGTAATACGATGTGTTACAGAATCCTTATATTTCTTTTTCAGAAAAAAATAAAGCTATGCTTCTATAAACAAAGGAAAAATATTCGGGTACTTATAAGTATACAGAACTTTCTATTAAATTTTATTTCGTCAAAACGACCAATTCCGTAAACTATGTGTGATTTATAATTTGCGTCATAAAGTTTAAATAATATAATATACGTAATATAATATAATAATATTAATAAATAAAGACCCCTGTATAGTGTCTATTACAAAGTTAGTTAAATATCATAAATTTTTAATACTAAGATATAACATTCTAAACTGCAGTTGTGCACAGGTTAATTTGGATTCAGGTCAGCGGCGTAAATTTTATTCGTGCCTCTTTTTTCTATTGTCTCGAATTGCAAAATGGATTCGTAGTGAATTTATTATCACCGAGATTCCAAAGCGGCAGGCACTTTAATTGCGAACTCTGAGTTCTTGCTCATTAAGTCCTAGTGGATTATACCAAACTGAATATTTATATTTTCTTTTCTTTTTCACGTATAAAACAAATGAAATTCCTTGTAGTATAAATATAACAGATTTTCACGTAATTCCTCAAAATGCTTACGCGATACTGTTTCAATTAAACAATCCATTTTAAATTTTATTTGGTGTATTTATTTCACTTAATATATAAAATATTTGGATCTATTTCTCTGGCACTTAGCTAAAGTAAAAAGCAATAAATATAAGTCGTAACCATTTTTCGTTAAAATAACAATCTACGCAAAAAAAAAAGAAATTAGCATCAACTTGTCATTACAGCTATACTTAGACGTCCCGCCAGTAACACATGAGTTGTTGATTATTCATGGGCGTTAGAGGATATAGCCCACTTTCACAAGCTTTATTAACCCGTTAAATCCCATAATTGTGACGTGAATCATGCCATTACTTTTTATAAGTCAAAGCTCATTTGAATTAAGCTATCAAGTAGAACTTTTTAAAGTCGGTATTTCAGAAACAGAACCTCCGTTCGACCACACTTCACCGCTTCCTACACATTCTAGTTGGGAAAAAGATATATTCTGCAGCAAACTTTCCAGCAGTACGCTGTCTCTAAGTATTGACAAACAAAATTTAAAACCAAGCAATTAAACAAGTTTATGATGTTAAAAACATTTATATCTAGTAACTGGATTCTATTATATTACTGATTACGATTTCTATAACCTTTTTAAGAGTATTATCTCGAGCCCATGTAATACTATAATAACTTTTTAATAGTTAAAAGGGGCTGCTGCTGCTTCTGCAGGTTTCTGTGAAGTTTGCGCTGTTAGTCTTTTTGACGACAATTACACCTTCATCGAAACTGGCTCACGAATCCGGTGATCCGTGAGCTCTCTCACTATATTACTCAGTTAAAGGTAGATTAGAAACGTAATTAAATCTCTAAGCGCGAGCATACATTAACGGGCGTTAGTAATAACTAATTATTCAGTCTATTACATGATTGGGTTATATTTCTCGCACATTTTTTATGCCCGATGCGAAACGTAGTGGACGATAAATAATCGTATCCCGACATATAAAGGCCTAAAAACATATTCAACGTAGGAAGGGCGTGACTCGCAAAATATTATTAGACGAGCATGACGCAATTTCCACGTCGCCCGCGATCGTAGGGTTAACGTCGAACCGTGCAAATTCTGGAAACGTGTTATTCGATATAAAATGGCGGATTGAAAAATTCTTTGCGTTGCATTATCCATTTAATGGTATTATGTGTTGCATCGGTATTTACATGAAGCCGTATCAGTTCGTTCACTTATTGAGTTATTATTAATTTGTTTCTGTAGCAAATAGATGAGACATCTAACCACCTAATTTAAAGACCGACATCTTTTTTAGCGTTCCGTATCCAAAGAGTAACAAACGGAACTCTATTACAAAGCCTCGGCTGTCTGTCTGTCGGTCTGTCTGTCGTCCAGCGGGCTCTCTCTTGAACCATAAAAAAAAGAAAGTTGAAATTTTAATAAATTTTCACAGAAAAAATATAATAGAAGACGTGATTTTTATGACAATTATGATATTTATTAACAATGAGCTAACTAAATCGCATAATTCTGATCTCAATTGATGATGTTAAGTGACAATGAGGCCGTGGATGGTCAAGAGTGTTCGCATAGAATACTCTGGCTTCCTATAGCACACTTGCCGGAACATAGGCACGCTGTCACGGCAGCAGGTTGACATTGAGGGTGGTAATTGTGACCCGGAAACGAGATCTTCGTGCGCCACGCAGGTTATAAATGGGTAACCAATTTCTAATTGATAAAAAAATAATATTCGAGTCAATTACCCAATGCGTATCTGATAGTCAGTTGATTTTGTAGTTCGATTTTACTGAAGATACCCCAGCTGGCCTTCCCTTCGGGTATCGGATTGTTCCTGATCCAGCCGCCGCAAGCGAACTCGTAGAAATCTTCGCACGGGTCCTGCTTCTCATCCAAAGCCCTGATCACCTCGCTGGCTGTGTAAATGCACGAACTCGATAGACAGACGCCCGATTTATCTGTTAACAAGTTAATTTTCATTTACGTAATGAAAAGGATAAAGTCCCGGGTGACTAGCCTTGCATAGTTCAAAAGGAACAATCTGACCTTCAACAAAATAAGATCCCCCTTCATCGGCAAATCGCTATCTCGACCTAGAAAAATTAAGTGAAAACATTTTCCTTCGAGTTTTGCCGTTTGTTATTTAGGCAATTGTTTCAGTAACGAATACAGAATGACTAACCATTGTTATTAAACATCTTATATTTCGGACATAACAACTTTAGGTTAATTATCATATCATTGATTATGACATTTAATCCTACTATTAAATATAAGTTCACCCAAATGTTTGGACTTGGCCCACGAACAAAATCTATTCGTATGAATATTAGGTAATAATAAATTGAAATTGAAGTGTGTTCGCCCAATATATTTTGGTTCTTATATGTTGACGGTCAGTACACAAAGATACTATACATTATGGCGGCAGAATAATAATATGGAAGCAGTATGCAGCAAGGCGGGATTTTAAAAAACAGTACAGTCCATACTCTCCAACTTATTTAGGCACAGAATCATACCTGGAGACAGTAATGTTAAGCGTATGCCAGTTTAGCTGCCGCACCATGGCAACTAAGTTTGTAGTAAGTAAATGTAATATCGAGATCTTTTTTTCATATCGGTTGGAAATTTTCGAAAGATTCTCTATTTTCGGAGGAAGTCAGGGTTACATGAGATTTCATCCACTAAAATCTCCCCGGTAGTCGTCCCCAATGCATCATGAGGAGCTCCGAGATCTTTAAAAGAACGCACCATTGTCCATAACCGCAGCAATATCTAGATCTAACTTATCAAAATTATAGTGAAATGTAAATTTGTATTACTAATGACTGACCAATTGGCTCCGGCTGGTAGCATGGCGGGACAGGTAAATAGGAGGGTCCACGCATGAGCATCAGCAGCGCGGTGGTCAGGAGCGTGGCCGCGAGAAGAACGCCGCATGAGACGAGAAGCACCCGCTCCAACTTGGTACGCTGATGCCATCCGATAAAAGACACTCCCTGGAAAATGGAAAAAATTTATAATCACATATGGCCGGTTTTCATCAACGACACATTTAGTTTTGAGTCGTTGATATTGAAATGATCCAAGTCCAAATGCTTGTAGTTTTCCGAAGAACGTGTGATTTATATACATAAAATGTCGATTTTCGAAATATGTCGTTATTGTAGAAAAGCCGCGATATTTACAAATAGTTGATTACATGTGATTAAAAGTATATACAGACATCCTTTAAATCACATAATCCACACACATTTTACTAACAGACTTTTATTAGACTAGAGCAGTCACTAACAGCTTGCCTTCTAACGCGGAGATGTTCGATTCGATTACGGGGTCTATAACTTTTAAAATTGCGTTCAATTGTTCATCTATCAATCCCCAGCCGGCTGGATCTCCTAAATATTAAATCTTCTCATGGGGCTTCCTTTTTTAATTAATCTAATTCGACATTGTCTTTGTACCAACAAATGAGATTAATCAACATCGCAAAATATCCGTTACCTAATAACTTATATATAATAATAATGATAAAAAATAAGTATTGTTTCAATTTATAAAACATTCCTTACAGGTCAAGGCGAAGACAGTAACAGGGAGATATTGAACAATAAATTCTTATAAACATTTTAGATGCCGTACATATTGGATGTTCGAGGTTTTGAGGGTGAATTCTCGGCTTTATTCCTGTATCCTACACATATATAAATTGTATATTTATGGAGAACCCATAATGTTTATACATATATATGTATTTATGTATAGTATTAGATATTATTATTACTAAGTGTGCAATAGGATCGTTTTCGAACCCGGCTGATTTGCTACCACCTTCAAAGTCAAATTGCCATTATAGCATTGCTGTGTTGCGGTAGTCATATATTTGCAAGCCATAAAGACATAAAGACAACATAAAGTGTCAATTGAGTACAAGTGTTAGCCCATTGCCGAAAAAAAAAGTTGTGTAATAAGTTCGAATTTAGCATTTATTTTTCCATAAACCTTTTTTTTTTTTGTTTGCGCGGGGAAAATGCATTGCTGCACCGTACCCCTCCCCCCGTAGGAGGGGGAGGCGTGTGTGGGGCTACCGGCCCACCTGTGTCCTCCCTCAGATAGTCGGGGGAGGTGCAGCCGTGGACGCAGGAACTGCGTCCACAGGCGGTGCAGGTGCGTGCAATGCGGGCAACGCCGG
>DWQX01004010.1:0-16060 GCA_018245475.1 Pharmacophagus antenor
CCCCCCCCCCCCCCCCCCCCCCGCCCCCCCCCCCCCCCCCCCCCCCCCCCCGCCCCCCGCGCCCATAGACACATTTTTAACTCAAAAGTGGGACCTGAGACCAAATAGGTTGGGAAACACTGGTCTACAAAGTTTTTTGGCTATTTCATAGTACGAGTTTTCTTTATGTAAAAAGTGGCTTACATAACTTCATTATTTATGCCTTTTGATATCATTTGTCCTTCTCGTACCTTGTCAGATCAGAAATAAGACTGTGATTATTTTCCCATTAAAATGTATTTATTACTTTATTCCTGAATTGAAATACAGTATAACTAATATTACTATGGTTTTAATTCATGTTGTACATAAATAATTGTTTATAACTAACTTGACCTATAAATATTCATTGTTAACGTATAAAATGAAAATGTTTAAGCATTTCATTATGATAAATGAAAATGAACATTAGTTGGTCAATTGAAATGCTCGAAATTAAACTCCTAATTTTTATGCTTCATCGTAAACAAATGTCTGCTCAGTACATTGAATAAATTCTGATTTGGCATTAAGTTTAATGGTGACTACTAATAGTATAATAAAGCCTCCATTTCATATTTTTCTCATTTCTTATTACATGAAGTCTTCATAAAGTAACTGTAGTAAAGCTTTGTTTATTCTAACATTTTTATTCAGTATACTTTGACGGGTTTCGCTTAGCTTTTCTTTGCTTTCGTCGCCCTGCACGTCACTATATACTCTGTTGAACTCTGTATTGATTTATTGCTATATTCATCATATCAATTCAATTCGGCGCTGACCTAGATAAATTTTGCTATAGTTACTTGCTATGATACTTAGAAATTTTGTAATTGTAAGGTAATGTGAATTTCGCGTAGATTTTAGAGAATAAAATGTAACAGTCGAATTTGAAGTTTAACACATTATAAATAATTTTTGGAGTTTACGGCACATGTCCTGTTGATACAGCGATCTACTTACATTACGCGTAGATTTTAAATGTTTGCACCACCTCTTTCAAAGAAATATTTGTTTATAACCCTTCGCTACCAGACATAACCGTTTGAGTAAACTTTACGTCTTTTTTGAAATTTCCTGACTTATCGAGTAAAAAATATCCCTAATATGTAATTTGGGTTTAACAGTTATCGTACTAACATATCGTCCTTCGCGACGAAAACCTTTAAGCGATAAAAATTAATAAATCTAATTATAAATAAAATATTGTAAAATAGCTATTATAACAATATTGGATGACGAAGCAGTCGATCGGCAGGTCAGCGACCGGCCTTCTCTACGCAGGGCCGCTACCGGTCCTCCCTTTGTTCACGTCGCAAGCAGACCCCGGCAATTCATGTGACGTTCAAGTGTGAGTGAGAGTCCGACGACTCCGTATTTGCGAAGATTGACCCCAATACATCTGTTATCTAGTTATTTTGCATAATGTAACCTCAAACTGTATTGTATGAATTAAATAGAATACTTAAACGCACATTTTAAAGCTTTTGTCTACATGTGTTCACTTTAATTACATTGTACAGTGTGGCGTAATGTTCTAAGCTACATACAAATCGGCTTAATTGGAAAAAGATCTCTTGTAGCTACAGTCACTTAATATAAGTACTATGCTTTAAGTCAACTAATACGAGTCCTTCGTAATCCTGCCGGGAAACCATACTGAATCGTAATTCATTTATTTAAGACGATTAAAACGAGGCTGATTACCGGATGTATTATATTATGTATATTTCGTATTGATTTCCAATAGTAAAGATTTGGTTTTTGGGTGGAAATTAATTAAAAAAAAAACATACAATTATTCCAGTTTTAAACAGATGTACATGCCGTCATACAACGTGTACGTATAGAAGTTTAAACATAAGTCATTCACTGTCGCCGGAGCGTTCAGCCGGCGAGTCGCCAACAGAGTTGTGCAAGGTCGCGATCCCTCTTTATTATTATTATTGCACAACCCAAGACAAATCTGGATACGCCGTAGTGCGGACGCGCGTGCTCGTGCGTCATCAAGTGTAATTTTAACATGCGGAAGGACACCGTGTAATGTGCGTTTTCACAGTCGGAATCGTGCTCGTGCTAATCCCGCTTCGTTTTCTTAGAGTGCATAGTTCCACCCTTTTGTGCATTTTCTCGCACTTCTGTCAATCTTGCGTGCTTAATCTCCTTAATGTCATTGAAACGTTATTCATTTATGTACGCACTTGTCAAATTTATTTAGGTAATATTATAAAGAGACTACTGTGTGTAAATAAAATGTAAGAAATGTATTTGTTGTAGTATCTAATAAAATTTAACGAAATAAAAACGAAGAAAGGCATCGAGTTGCTCCAGCATCTTGTTGAGTATTACCATGCACAAACCAATTACTTCCAAGATGGATTGAAGACTATCGAACATTTTGGCGTGTACGTGGCCGACCTGAGCGTCCAGTTACAAAAAATAAGGCAACAACAGGACGACGAGCGCCGGAGGCTGCTCGAGCTAAGAAATATGCTTAGAGCAGCCGCGCCCCAGGATAGAGAGGTAGGCGACAGTCTTATTATTGTTTTAAACATTTTTTTAATTCTCAAATCCAAAGGTCTATTTCTATGTGTTTGTATAATCGTAAAGCTCTTTAACACGTTCGTCGCCCCGTAACCCAGATCTGGGTGACGGGTGTGCTTCCGGAGGGGGCCCGTCACCCATATGTGGGTGACGTTCTTCGTATTCAAGTTAATAGGATTTTCAGTTGGATTTTTAAAAGGAATTTAATGGAATAAGTTTTGAGTTGTAAATATAAGATATACGACATAAAAATGTACACATTATACTATACTTTTTACTAATTTATATTTAGGATAATATATTACATTATATTATCTCGCATGGTGTTCGTTGAAACATTATATACATCTGAGGTGATTTTCAACAATTTGAATATTAAGTCATAGTTTTTTTTTAGATTTTTCTTCGCTTCTTGGCATTCTGTAGTTTGTCTCCTCTTCTGGTAACATAGGACATACATCCTTCTTATAGGTCTCAAAAGACGTATGCTTTTCGACCATACGGAGGTTCTGGGATAACTGTAGTGACATCTCACTCAGTTCTTCTTTCGAAAAGCTTATCTCTTTTCCCATATTGCAACTGAATACTTTGTAATGAATCGAAGGTTCGAAAACGATACTAGAGTGGCTACTGAGTTGCATCGTTGCTATTTCCCACTTATCGCTCCGTTTCGGTTCCGGCGCTCCGGCAGTTGGATTGGGACCCCGCGAGAAACTCAACGGAATCACGCTGGGCGATAAACGTGTTAAACTGCTTAACCGTTTTTGAGCTAGTGTTCTCGAGCTTTTCTGAGCGGATATTTTAAAATATATTGAATATTATACAAAACAAGTCTTGTTAATATCAGAGGTTGTTTAAAAATTATAACTATGTAATTAAATAACGACATATGAATTTACAGTCCGTAAAGACATTTCTTTCTCCTCTCAATGCGGACAAGAAAGGATTCAAATAAATGTTGTAAAAAAGATGTAGTGATTTTACGTTTGTAAATATATAATCTATAATTATTAACCTTTTGCACTTTACTGACATCTATACGGTGACATACTAAATGTAACCACAAATCCACTGACACCTATACGGCGACATGTATAACAAACAAACATTTTTTGAGGATTCACCCCATATTATTCAATCAGGGGCAATTTATACAAATTAGGGGATTACCCGCACATTCTTTTTAAATATTTTTCTGCAATAAGTCACGCAGTTTTCTTCACTTTGCGTATAAAACTATTATTAAAAATATTGGTTTCCCATAAATAATAAAATTGAATTTGAAGGATTTTGAAAGTAGTGAGCGTGAATTAGATTTTGAACTTGTTAGTGACAATTTTGTTGATTTGAAGGTGAAAGACATGATACTCCTTATTATTGCGATACGTTTACAAATAAACCAAGGATGCATGTGGGATATTGTTTTTATAGATACCATACTATGAAAGAATTTAAGCGCAAAAATTAAACTTTTTTTTACTGTTACATAACAGAAATATAAATATGTATTTCATTAAATATATAGAAATAATCTAATACATGTTCACGCATTTATAATTTTTTTTTAAATAATTCTGTTAGTTTTTACTGTTTATAATAAATGCCACAGAGTTTTTGGTTGGTCATATGAAATTTTGTGTGGAGTGCAAAGGTTAATGATGATAAATAGTGATTAATTCAAAATTGTATATTATTACTAACAGCGTTTAAATATTAGTCTGTTGATGTAGATGTTAACTTTTTATGTATTAATGTTATAAAATTTGTTGTGAACTTATGTGTTCCTCCAAACATTTGTTCAGTGTGCGTATCGTTGTAATTTGTTCCAGCTGCGGTTAGTTGCTAACCAGAACGTTACAAACAATTTACTAAGTTAAAACAATGCACAACAAGCACAGCGGTCAACTATTGCCAACATTTACTGAATATTAAAGTCTAAGCTCAACATTTTTTCACTTTGGTTTAACAGGACAATTTTGACGTAGAAATGTTTCATTGACTTTTCTACATAGAAATATTTGTCTGATCTTTTTGAATTAACTTATGACATATCAAAAATGCATTCATTTTATGACCCTTTTAAAAATAAAAATTCGTTTTTATTAAAACATCAAATTACCTATGTAAATATGACCGATCAGAGGTTAAGTCAACACTGAAAAAAGTGTTTTAGATATTTATGTTCAGTTTTATTTTTATTTTTACAGCTTCCTTCTAATTCCCAATACACCATGTGTCTGGTAGAGAATGTTACTTAAGAGCTAACTTAACTCTTTGTAACTTAGTTGTAAACACTAATTAGATGACTTGAGATATTAGACGAGGCGTATTTATGCCCAGAGATTAGGAGTGTCTGACTATTAAAGATATTTCAGTTGTTTATTCTAACATGGTGTTAAATAGGAACTTTAGAAAGTTTTTTTTTCGGTTATGTGCTAACATTTGGCCTCGATTTTATCTGATGTTAAGTGACAATGAGGCCTATAGATGGTGGAGCGTGTGTTCGCCCAATACATCTAGCTCTCACATCAATGACTGCCGGAACCTAGCAATGCTGTTATGGGGGCAAGCTGACATTGAGGATGGTAGCTAGCCAAGCGGGTTTAAAAACGCTACCACCAACCGGACTCCACTACTAGTGTGGCCAGGGGCCTCCGCGTTAACTGGTAACCGGGTAGACCACTGCGCCACGAAGATAGACGAGCCGTTTCTATAAAATGTGATTCAATGTGAATACGTTTAATGAGGATTTTTTTGATTTAAAATTATTATTCTCATGTAATATTAAGTTTATTGGTGGATCCCTAAAAATAGCGACTTGTTTAATTTGCGTGATTACGGCATGCAGTTGTAATACGTATATTTCACATATGCGCACAAGAATAGTTATTATGCTTTGACATATTTAAAATTGTACAATGTTCAATTTCAATAAAATTTTGTTAATTATTCATGTCTTAATATTTCTTTTTTTATGATAAACATTATAACATTAATCTACGTGTAATGGTACATAACAAGATATGTCGGGTTTCGCTTTGTTTTGATTACACCACAATATTTCCAACAATGCGCCCCCGCGAAAACAATAAAGATGCGGAAAAAACTTTTTACGTGTTCACTTGACCGGTCACCAATGCTTGGCTACGAAAACCCGAGTTCACTTGTGACCGGTCATCAATGTGTTAATAGTAAAATGTGAACAGATTGTCTGCTATCCTTCGGAGTAAGATAAATTGTAATCTTCAATTTGAGAGCTTGTATAAAAATCTAATACTTACCAATTTATTAGCGCTGCTGTTAATATATCAGGCTTGTAGTTTGTGTAATCGTAATCATACTCGAAAAGACAAACTCCGAGTTTTTTGACAACTCTTCCCAGAGGAGAACTCGTTGCGAATTGACAGTAATTAAACGAATGTCAATTATGGGCGATTGCACACATCTTTTCTAAAACAATTTTGTTTTAAAGTTTGCGTTTATGAAATTGGTCAGTTTTCCCGATTTGTTGTCATTTTATTCATTCAATAATAGTAATATTCATGGCTCTCGTTTAATGTGATTTATTCAGGTAGCATCATCGGTAGGTGGTTACTCTCTACATCAATTGCAAGGAGACAAACAGCATGGCGTAACGAGAAGTGGGTATTTGTTGAAGAAATCAGAAGGCAAAGTACGACGAGTATGGCAGAAGCGGCGTTGCCGTGTGGCGGCCGAGGGATACCTGGACATATTTCACGCCGACGAGAACAAGCCACCCGCAAGAGTCAATTTGCTTACATGCCAAATTAAAGTAGCATCGGAAGATAAGAGGGCGTTTGATCTAGTCTCCTGTGAGTATAACAGCAATGAATGAATGCGAAATTGTAATTCCTTATATTTCTATATATTATAAGAATAACACAAGTATCATAATGATATATAAGTTGTAAATTTATCAAATATTGGGTAATTACGTAGCCACATTAGTAGTAAAGTAAGTTCTAGTGTTAGTCTATTGTCAATAACAAAATATTTACGTTTTATAAATTTAAATATGTCTCGACGTCAATGTAAGTTGCAATTGTTAAATAAATTTCAATTACGCATTAAAGCTTCTGTACTACTTAACTTTATGTATAATTACTGTTACTCTTTTCTTGCTACTCAATTAGTTTATAAATAAATATAGTCAACAAATAAATTTTCAATTATATGATGAAGCGCAGCGTAATGCATGTTAATGCATCTCATAATTGTTATGAGCATGCCTACTTAAGCACGTAATTAAATCGCATAATTATACAGTAACACTATGATGCAATTGCTATCCAACTAGCCATAGTGACTCGTGAATGATAGTCATATGTATGAAAAAATACATTTAAAATTTTTTAATATTAGGTTTATGGGATGCGTTATTTTAGCGCAACATCGTTAAAAAGTCAGTGCACTGAAATGTGTCCGAATTTCATTTTTTATTGCAACTGCATTATATCGTCTAAAAAAAGAATTAATTGAACTTGAATTTTTATTACAGACAATAGAACATATCATTTTCAAGCGGATGACGAAAGCGAGCAGCGCGCGTGGACTTCAGTGCTTGTGAACTGCAAAGAGGGCGCTTTGTTGCGGGCCTTCCATCAGCAGGCGGGCGATGCGGACGGGCACTCGCTGCTGGATCTTCAGCGCGCCATCATACGCACCGTGCGGGCCCTGCCCGGGAACCACGTTTGCGCTGACTGCGGCTCCGCTAACGGTGAGACCTGTAAAATAATTATGTATTAAATTTTAAATATCCCTAAATACGCGATTATTCTTTTCTGTAGCCTAAGAAGATCCCAAGGAATATTGGTCAATGCTTAAATACACAATAATTAATTAATGCAGTTATGTTTTTCTAGATCTGTTGAAGCTAATATTAATTATTGATTTTTAAATTTGGGGGCAGTAGGCCAAAATAAGTTTAAGAACATATTGCTATATGTTGTATGCAGATTGTTGCGTAGTTATTTAACTTCATTTATAATACCAAATATCTTAAAATAGTTTCTGTAATATTACAACTTCATACATTTTATTATATTGCTGTTAAATGTCATAGACGTTTAATATAATTAAAACATAATATTCGTTCGAACTTGGTCAAAGATAGTGATTGCATGTCGTTTAAAATATCCCATAGGAAGTCCCCTTCCTTCCCGGATATTTATTTAAAAATATTATATATAACGTATCCATTACTATTGGGTTGTCGGAACTGTAAATATAGGTTTAATATTAAAAATAAAATTGTAATTTTTTAAAAAAAATGTCTGTGCATGAAGTGATATATATTTATTTCGGCCACTCAGCATTGGTGTATACACATTAGATAATTTCTTTTACTTCGATACTTGATATTCGGGACAGACGTAATTATTCATGTATAGTAAAAGCAAACAGTTTTTGACAATTACGTACACCTTTTAAATGTATTTCATGCAATACATACACAGTAACTTTGCAGCATGACTGAGAATACGCATAGTGTCAAATGCACGAGGCAAAATGTAACATTTTAGTAATGGCTTTAGTCATGGAACTTTTGGAAGCCGTATATTTTCATACGGCTTCCAAAATTTAGTTTCCAGTTTTCCCAATAAATTTATAGTGTTCATATAAGGTTAATTACACCAAATTAAAGCCAGTTTTAATTACAATTTAAACTGTAGGCTTATCATATGTTGGATTACAAGGATTTCAAACATTTGTCCACCGGCTGCTCGCTGGAGCACGCGAAGGTCGGCGACATCCGCGCGGTGGGTTTGGCGTGGGGTCTGCCCTCGTGCAGTGGCCCATAGATGCTGCGAAGCAGCTCACCGAAGGTAGTGCCAAGCTACTCGTCGGGTGGAGCTCGACCAGCGTAAAGGTGCTGGAGCCTAAGCCCATGCGGTGTTACCGTTGCTTGGAGCTTGGGCATACGGGGGCGCAATGCCAGGTGCCAGTCGAGCGGGCCAACTACTGCTTCAGGTGCGAAAAACCGGGGCACAAGTCCGCGGCGTGCACAGACACGCAGCACTGTCCCGCGTGCGCGGAGGCAGGCAGTGCCGCCGATCATTACATCGGCACCAAAAAGTGTGCGCCCCCCAAAAAGAGTAAGAGGCCGGCTGGTCGGACCACAGTCCCTTAGGCGCCGCGCAGAGCCCGAAGCCGGGCCACTCATGGACATTGCCTAACAACGGACACACCACTGTGTCTCCTACAGGTCAACGTCAACCACTCCGCTGGGGCGCAGGATCTCCTCCTGCAAACCATGCTGGAGTGGTCGGTGGACGTAGTGGTGACAGCAGAGCCCTATTATGTGTCGGATCAGCCCAATTGGGTTGGTGACACCGAGGGCTCTGTCGCATAGTGCCGACGAGCGTCTCATCTCCTCTGACAGTTGTTGACAGGGGAGAAGGTTTCGTGGCCGTCTCCTTGAGTGGCTTTACCTATATAGGCATTTATTTTTCCCCGAACAAACCGCTCAGTGAGTATGAGCGGGTTCTGGACCGAGTCGGAGCTGTGGCGCGATGTTCAGTGCCGGGGTCGGTGTTCGTCCTCGGAGACTTCAACGCCAAGAGCACTGCGTGTGGTTCTCCGAGGATGGATCCCAGAGGCGAAGCCGTCGAGGATTGGGCAGCAGCTTACGGCCTGGTCCTTCTCAATCGGGGAAAAGAAAACACGTGTGTGAGACAGCATGGTGGGTCCATAGTTGATTTATCATTCGCTAGCAAAGCTGTCTCACACCGTGTTACAAATTGGCGAGTCGCGGAGGAAGTGGAGACACTCTCTGATCACCTTTATGTAAGGATATAGGTCTCCCCCAACTCGGAGTCGGTGGTGACTGGCCCAAATACCGGACGAGACGCGTTGCCACGCTAGTCCCTAGCACAGCTAGATCGGGATCTGCTCGTAGAGGCCTCGATCGTCCAAGCTTGGTGCACTTGCGCCGAGCCGACGGATGCAGACAGTAGGGATCATGAGTTGAGATCCACACTGTCCAGCGTGTGCGACGCCGCGATGCCTCGCGCTAGGCGCCGTCCTCTAAGGCGGGCTGTGTACTGGTGGTCGTCCGAAATCGCCGAACTCCGCAAGGAGTGCACGGCTGCACGACGCCAGTACACACACTATCGCAGAAGACGGCAGTTGCAGAGCGAGGCATCGGAGGAGGTCGAACGCCAGCTGCATAGCACTTATTTGAAAGTGCGAAGGCTGCTGCAGCTGGCAATCGCCAAAGCGAAGGACGCCGGGAGGGAGGACTCCTCGATGGTCTAAACGCGGACCCGTGGGGGCGCCCGTACCACGCCGCGCGGAAGAAACTCCGCGCGCAAGCGCCCCCGCTTTCGGATACCATGCAACCTCAGCTGCTGGAGAGCGTTGTGTCGACCCTGTTTCCTAACAGATCTGGGCACAACCCTCCAGCTATGGCGGTCCCTAGACAACGAGGAGAAGAGGTTGCCGTGGTGATCCCTCAGGTGACAGGGGGTGAGTTACAGGTCCCGGCTCTGAAGCTGGAAGCCAAGAAGACCGCCCCCGTACCTGACGGCATTCCAGGTCGAGCCCTCTGCCTGGCGCTTCCCGCGCTAGGTGATCGGGTTACAGGCCTTTTACATCTGTGCCTGATAACAGGTCGTTTTCCGGCCTGTTGGAAAGAGGGCCGCCTGGTACTATTAACCCTTTGAGTACATTTGACGAGTGAGACTCGTCATCTGTTTACTTGGGCGACGTTACGGTGGACGAGTCTGACCCGTCATGTGAATTTGAATAGTAGGCGTTGATTTTTGCGCCTCCCCACCTAGTTGGCGTTGATCGCAAACAATTGCCTAACCTTTGTTTTCGACATCTTACAGTTGCAAATATTTATTATTTTATCCCTGTTTTTTTTTTATACGCTATTCTAAGATGTCTGAATTAAAAAATTCATTTTATGACAGCGAAAATGATAGTTCCAATGAAGTAGAATTAAAGCTGTATGATAACAGCGATTACAGTGAATTAGATAGTGAAAATGATGAAAACGACATGTTTTGAAAAATACCACACGGTACAAAATTATTTAGACTATAAGTTCGTTCTTGTTCTTTATAATTATTTCTATTTTGTTTCAATTATATATTTATTTACATTTTGTAATTTAAATGTTTTTTAAAAAATATATTTATATCATCAATATAAATATATTCCAAATAAAATGTATTACTCCTATATATTAATCAGATCGCAACAAATTAAATCCGTTATAAATGCATAAAAGTCTCCAAATAATTCAGTACTCAAAGGGTTAAGGAAGGAGGATCGGCCGGCAGATTCTCCGTCGGCCTTTAGGCCGCTCGTATTGATGGACGAGGTGGGCGAGCTCTTTGAGTGCCTTTTTGCAGCCCGCATCGTCCGGCGCCTCACCATGGGAGGGCCCCGATTTAGCGGACCGCCAATTCGGTTTCCGAGTGGGCAGATCGACGATTGATGCGATTTTACGCGTCAAAACTCACTCGGAGGAAGCAGTGGCCGCCGGCGGCGTATTGATAGCGGTGTCTTTAGACATCGCTAATGCTTTTGACACGCTGCCGTTCGAATGCATCGAGGAGGCACTCATCTACTTCCGAGTGCCTCCGTACCTGCGGCGAATAATCGGGGCATATCTGCAAGGTCGGCCCATCATGTACCCCGGACGTGACGGCACACTCCACCGCAGAACAGTGTAGTGTGGAGTTCCACAGGGGTCGGTCTTAGGACCGCTCCTGTGGAACATTGGATATGACTGGGCTCTGAGCATCAGCCTGCCATATGCCACAGATGTCGTCTGTTATGCACACGACACTCTGATCACTGCCAAAGGTAAAGATTACTTACAGGCTGCCGACAGGGCCACAACCGGAGTGGAGCGCGTAATTAGACGCATTGAGAGGTTGGGTCTGCGGGTGGCGGTGCACAAGACCGAGGCCGTGATTCCACGGGCCCCGGCGGGCGCCGCCCGCGGTCAGCCCTCCTGATAGGAGACACGGCTGTCGGGGTCAGGTTTCAGATGAAATATCTGAGACTCGTTCTCGACAGTCCGATAATTCTTTGTCTTAATATGGCAGCCCAAACAATAACTTCTAGCAGATTGTCGGAAGCCCAGTATCTGAAATTTTGTTTATTCACGTGACCGTTAATGTGAAAATTCGATTCATCGGAGAACCAGATGTTATTGAAACTCCTAAAACGGTTTTTCATTGTCCTGCAGAATTCGACTCGCTTATCAAGATCATTAGGATTAATTTCTTGAACAATAACAATCTTATAGGGGTGAAAATGTAATTCTTTTTAAATAATGCGATGAACCGTAGATTTATACAAATTAAGAGAAGCTGCGCGCAATCTCGACAACAGCCGTGCGTCGTCCATAACAGATTGGCGAACGCGGTCGACGTTCATGTTCGTTTTGATGTCCTTTTGCGCCCAGACGATTTGTCCGGCATTGTATTCCCAGTCTCTTCAAACTTGCACACCCAATGCTTAATTAAATTGGCACTTGGCACATTTTTTAAGCTTGTTAAATCAGAATATGACGTGTAGAGACGACGAACAATAGTGTAAGAATCGTTGTTTTTATAAAACGCTCGCACGCAAAACGCGCGCTGCGGGTCTGTGGAACGATTTATGGCTGCTAAACTTAACAAGCCGGCCAAGTGATTGAGACTATTCACCTTCCCCTACTTCCTAAATTCAAAAACGAAAAACGTTCTGAGACAGCGTTTATTAAAATTAACGGTTCATCATTGTCAGCGTGTGTCAGTCCACTGCTAGACATAGGCCTTCCCCAATGCCTTCCACCATATGCGGTCCTCTGCTTCCCTCATCCAGCCACTTCCCGTCGTCCTGACTAAATCGTAGGACCATCTGGTGGGAGGGCGCCCTACACTCCTTCGTCCTATACGCGGCCTCCACTCCAAGAATTTCCTCCCCCATCTGCCATCGGTGACTCAGCAGATGAGGCCGGCCCACTGCCACTTCAAATTGCTGACTTTAAGAACTATATCGACCAGTTTTGTTCTCCGTCGAATTTCTTCGTTTCGGATCTTATCCTACTATTACTGACTAGCCCACTGCTCAAAGTCCAAGTTTCCATTAAAATAATTTAATTAAAATTAAAAGTTAACTATTCTTTTAATAACTTTATGTGTGCAATAAATCCTAATGAAGTTGAAAATGTCATTACAACCGAATTGTTTTTATTTTCAGATCCCACATGGCTATCAACAAACTTTGGCATAATAGTGTGCATAGAATGTTCTGGAAGCCATCGGGAATTGGGAGTGCACATATCTCGTATCCAGTCATTGACGCTTGACAGGCTGAGCACCTCGCAGCTACTACTAGCACGGCACATGGGAAACCAACTTTTCAATGAGGTTATGGAAAATGCTCTGGATGAACGGGACAAACTCACACCAGAAAGCACAATGTAAGAATTTAACTACAATTATTAGGTAAAGTTAAAAAAATAGAGAAAAAAGAAGGATCATCATAATATGTTTTTTGGGTTCATACAGTCCCATTTGCTGTTTCAACTAAATGTAAACATTACTTCATAACAGTAAAGTTTCGAATAAAGCAAAACTTGTTGTGTTGTTGATTTATGTAATTAAATTATGTGAAGGCAATCATAAGACCACATAATTTTGAGAGCTTTGATGGACTTGTATTTCTTATAAGACTTGCTTACTTGATGATAATTAATCACCATAGTCTATAGATAGCTGCAACACTTAAAATGTAACAGTTAGTAAGCGAAATTTGATAAGAGTCGTCCTTTTTGTCTTGAATGTCTCTGACTTGTATTAATCTATAAAAGATGTTGTCGGCATTCGATCGACCAAATAGTTGTGTGTAAAAAGGCAGTAATCGTTTAGCGATCCTAACTCTTTTTAAATTACTTTTGGGACTTACTTTTTGTTTACTATTAAAAAGCGACGTAATGAAAACTTGAAAAACATTCATATTCCCTGTTATTTTTAACTGTATTTGCGGGTTTTCGCTCAGGGACGAGCGTCTAAGGTTCATTCGGGAGAAGTATGTGTACCGGGCGTGGGCGGCGCGCACGTGCCGCGACGGGGCAGAGCGGCTATCCGAGGTGGAGCATGCGGTTAACAACGCGCACCTGCACAACTTGCTTCAGGCGTACGCCGAGGGCGCCGATCTAGCGGCGCCGCTACCCTGCTCCGTACGTAAGAAAGAGACAAACTGATTATAATCGCAGTCAATATGACTTACACATACTGCCTTATAGACTTACGGTTAGGAAATAATTCCTTCTAGTGAATAGAGTTTGGACAGTGGTAGGGTTTCTCAAACCTGCCTGGCTAGTTACTACCTTCATTGACAATCTGTCGCCACAACGGCTTTACTTAATTCCTGTAATTATACAAGTTTGAGCCTGAATATTATGGACGGGCACACTTCACGATCTAAGTCGTCATTGCCACTTCATATTGTTTAAAATAGAGATCAGTCTATTTCAGACAAAACAAAAACAGATCAGAATCTGCATTATACGTCAATACTATAATATCAAAAATGATAAAGTCTATACAAGAGTACATTTCTGCAATATATGGTTACATATGGCAGTTAGACCAAATTTAGAATAATGTTGTGAAATTAAAGCAACACTGACGCAGACTGTCTTTAATTGATCAACAGCTTTTATAAACTTTAAAAATATGACATTAATTTCAGGACTGTGGGGAAACTGCCCTCCACTTGGCCGTATCGCGAGAACTAGGCGACGGTTCCTGTTTACACATAGTCGATTTTCTAGTCCAAAATGGCGGCTCACAGCTGCTGGATAAAACGACAACGTCGGGCACGACAGCGCTGCACCTTTGTGCCATGTACGATCGAACTGAACCTATGAAACTACTGCTCAAGGCTGGAGCGGATGTGTCCATTAGAGACGGAAACGGCAGAACAGCCTTGCAACTAGCCCGCCAGTTGGGACACCACGCGTGTCAAGAATTGGTAAATTCATGTTGAATGCATATTATTTAAGATCACATTATTTTATACATAAATATTAACATTTCTTTATCGAGGGCAAAGCCAAATTTTACATTCTTTGACATAACAAAAGTTGTAATATGATGTAATTATTTTATCCGTTTCATTTTAGGTCTCAGTACTGTCGTACCAATTACGAATTATTTAGTTCAGATCATTATGAGTGAAGTAAGTCGGGATTTTCAATGGCTGCGTGGCACATATTAATAAACGATTAAATAGCCATCTTGCTTTTTTATTGTTCATTAATAAAAGTTAGTTTAGTTTATCAAGAATGTAGGATTCTAGTAAATAACGGTAAAAATTTAGCCTTAATATAACATGCATAACACTAATTTTGTGTTCGCTATATAATATCATATAATTTGTCTCTTTTGTTCGTTCCGTTTTCAGTTAGAGAGTGTCGATAAAAGAGAAAAGAGTATTTTCGAAAACATTAACATCGATTGGAATCTGTCTCACGATGATGGATCCACAGATTTTTCAGATGACGATACAGTCATAGACGAGAGAGTAAGTAATATTTATTAAAACCGATAGTTTATAATTCTTTAGTTTTCTATTGTATCTAAACCTCTAATCTAAAATTATTTGTCGTTTGTAATATAGGATAAAATACAATGTCTTTATATTAATAGAAACTTCAAAAACTACTTGATGGCAGAAGTAATGTACTGCAGTAGTATGTACCTGTAAGGTCATTTCTAAAAAGAATAAACTTCTAGCAAAACGGGAGCGTAACACCAGAGAAAAAATGTCCGCGGTCGCGCCCGCCGTCGTACGCAGGAGGCGCGTGCGGGCCGTGCGGCGGAAGCGGTGGCGGGGGTGCAGGAGTAAGTGGTGGGGGGGACTCGCCCGTGCTGCGCTCGCGCTCCTCCACTTGCGATTCGCTCCATCACGCACCGCCCACCCCCACCACACTGCCCAGGAAACCTAACATGTGTGAGTAAATAAAATTTAGAAATTCAACTAGCTGGCTACACTTCTATAAGTGTAGAAGAGTCGTCTGGTTTATCATCTCCCATTATTTACATAAAAAGCAGATCACACATTAATTCAATTATATACAATAAAGCCTAGAGGCAACATTACACTTGCATAGTTATATAGCTTCCTTAAACCAGTACTTTCATTTATAAAATTGCCTGTCAACCAGGTGAGTGTCCGCAACTCAATGGCCGACTAAAACATACAAATTGAATATGGCTTTATTAATTTAAAAGTAGATTCATATGAATTTTTTGTTTATTATAGATAACATCGGCAGTCTGAAGAAGCGCGCGGCACCGCTGCCTCCGGCAGTCGCGCTTCCGCACCCGCCGCCTCACCCACGCTCCACGCCGTCACCCTCCGCTGACAGCACGCGCTCTATTCACGGTAGTTACAATAGAACAAATAAAGTAGACAACATTTTGATATACATCTCCCCTATTGTATTTATATATATATATATATA
>DWQX01004011.1:0-16059 GCA_018245475.1 Pharmacophagus antenor
CGCACTATCCACTCGTGTAGCCATGTTGTATATTCATACGTACATAATTCATATTGTAGACACATTTTGAATATACCATTAAACCAGTCATTATCTGACGCCAAGAAAGTGATTATCACGTCGACGTGTTTCTGGACCCATAAAATAACCCTTTCAATCCTAAAAGGGAAAATAAGGTAGAAAAATTTTGATATCTGATTCCGATAAGATTGTATATAAAAAATGATGACGTCAAATTTATAAACAAACATATAAGTTTATGATTTTTCCAATGAATATAAATTGCTGCGTATTTCAAATTGCGATGGAGCTTTGAATTATAAAATGCACTTGTCTAGTAGTAACCTATTCATACTCCCTCGTACATTGAAGGTAAGCGCCTAAGTCACACAAGATGAAAGTAATGTGTATTTCGGTAATTAGTGTCGTTTTTTTTTTAATTTTTAGTTAATTTATTTGTATTAAGACACATTAATCAATGATTGAATTGAATGACCATTTTATTGCATGATGTTTTGTCATCTTTCGGTAAGTAGAAAAATTCCACGTTCGAAGAAGGCTTGGATCATAGAGGCTAAGAACTTGTCCAACTAATTTTTAACAGCTTGATCGGAATCTAAAGTTTTACCATCCAAATAGTTTTGAAGAGAGCGAAACAAATGGTAATCTAATGGTGCTAAGTCAGGGCAACAGGATTGGATGTGGCAGCACTTCCCAATTGAGCTCTTTATTTTTAGACGAGTTTTCAAAGAGGTGTGGGGTCTGGAGTTATCATGATGAATCGTCACGCCTTTGTCATTGGTCAGTTCTGGACATTTTTTCTTGATTTCATCGCTCAATTTCGATAGTTAACGATAGTAGACAGTCGAATCAATAGTTTGATTTCCTGTAATCAGCTCAAAGTAGATTATACCTTTGTAATCCCACCATATAGAAAACATATTCTTCTTTTGATGACTATTGGCTCTGGATGTCGATTTTGCTTGGTCTGTGATCGTTTTCTGACTACTTATTATATATATTTACTTAATGGATTATTATTATATACTTAATATAATAATAATCTATTTTTCACCACCCGTTATGATTTTTTTAGAAGTGGGACGTTTTGGTTACGATTCAGCAAGGATAAGAATAAGGTTTTCGTTTAATTAATGTGGAACCTAGTTCGTTTACGTAACTAAGCTTTTGTAAGTGCAAATAAACGGTAGAATTCGATATGTCGAGGTCCTCTTCTCTCTCGGGTTGTCATATGACGGTTAGTTTCGGTAAATGCCTCTACTTTATCGTCATCAGTAGTGGTTAGACAAGCAGTATGTTGTAGGTGCATCTTGCATATTAAAATTTCCAGAGCGCACGCAGACAAACCAATGGTGGCCTTGGTGTTCAGTAAGGCAGTCCTCACCATAAACTTCACATAATTTTTTTCGAGCTTATACCGCATTTTTGCCATTTCGGAAGAAAAACAATAAAATATGCCGATAATACTCTCTTTGATTATCCATTTCAACTGAATTTTTAACAGACTCGTTTTTTACTAATGACGCTCAGCTTTTGAGTGAAGATAGTCTAAAGTCTCATCTTTAGAACGAATAAAGTATGTTTAGTGTATATAATATATAATAATGTAAGCCACGTAAATGTAATTTTCCATAAACTTATCACTTGTGATAAGTTGTAGTTTTACCATAAGTGATTACAAAAATTATAAGTTCGCAGATGCATTCGATCATCAAAACCGTTAAAGGAAGCTTGTACCGATGCCAGCCAGTGGACGCCTTTTTAATGCCCAATTCAGCCTTGGCACCAATGTCGCGATCGCTTGACTTTATTACAACAATTCACAGCAAGCCGCGAATATTTATGATAGATTATGGTACTTAATTATCGTGAATAATGTAATTCAATTATATAGATGTCCTAATGATAACCTATGCTTTATAGATAAACTCAAACGGATCGTACATTCTAACTTGCTACCTAAGTAAATTAATTATAGCAAATGTGTGCTGCAATTAAATTAAAGCATAAAAATAATTGATTTCACTTTTTATAAACATATTTTAATACATTTTAATTAACTTTTAAAATATCAGTTTGGAATAACATATATTTTACTTATTAAAAAATTATTCTTTTACTGCGATTTAAAATAATACATACCAATCTAAAACATCAAAGTACATGAAAAAGTAGACATTTTCAGTATTTTTTTAACGACTATGGGCACACTAGACCTCGATTTCACCTGATGTTAGGTGACAATAAGGCCGTAGATGGTGAAGCGTATTCGCCAAGAATAAACACACCATCGTTGTTATGGTAGCAAATTGTCATTGAGGGTGGTAGCTACCCAGGCGGCTTTGAATAACCCAACCACTATCCAGACTCCACAACTACTGTGGCCCGGGGATCGAATCCGGGACCTCCGCGTTACAAGAGAAATGGATAAACCACTGCGCCGCGGAGGTAGTCAAAGTATTAAATTTTGAAATAAGGCAAAAGTATTCATTATAAAGGAATGAAATGCAAACTATATACGACATTGTATATGTGGGAATTGCTCAGAATGTATGAACAAGCTTATAACGTAAAACTTTTATTAAACTAAATCCTCACCACGTCTCCAATCGTCTTTCGCCGTCTTACTTTTTCTATCCTTTCGATGACATTCCATTTATATCCCATCATCGACATTTATTTCTATTCATTATTTTTCTATACACTCATCTCTTTCACTTGCGTCTGCGTTCCATTTCCTACATCTATTATCTTATAGATATACAAAATAATAATTTGATAGTGCACCCCATATCTGTTGGAATATTGTTTGTGGATTTACGAAAAAGAGAGAACCACGAACAAAATAACCTTTTTTTAAGTATAAAATATGCATTTCATTTATATACTAACAGATATCTTAGTAATAACATGACGCCGGGTTTTGCATGTAAGTACGTATATATCTCTTGTATACGCGTAGTTATATGCAAGGCGCGTCGGATTTTAGTGCATCCCCTTGTTTTAGCGCCGCAGAAGTGTGCGCTCATGTCACCCCTGTGCATTGCGGATCACATCGATTGCGTAATGATTTTGTCGCAGGCTGCGTCAGGGATATTCACCCCTTTCTATGGAGCCCTGATGCTCTCTCCATTTATTAGCATTGCTCTCTGCCTTTATTGTCCTTCCCCGAATAATTATTGTGAAATACTTGCTTTTAATGTACTTCAAAATTAAAATTATAAAATCTTCTAGTATAAATTAAATGTACATTTGTGTGACCGATCTTAAATATTTGATTGATTGATTTAAGATTGAACGATTGATCTTAAAGAGATGATATAACACATAAAATATGGAACAATTTAAAAAAAATGTGTATAGAAAGAAAGAACTCTAATTTTGAACGCGTTATCCCTATCATAGCATATTGCACAAATATACACGCGGTTTATTAATAGTTTCCTACAGTGGTAGCTTTATAGAAACCTTGCAATTAACATCAAAACACTAACGCAATTTAACGCCAAGAGTAAACAGCGCAAGAAGTTTGTACTACTAATGACTACATATCTTCGGTAAAAAAATGTTATTTTTCTAGATAAAAAACCGCAGTCGCCTTAGTCATTCGTAAATGTGTCAGTTATCTACATATACAATAGGTACAAACAAACGGACGATTATTTGAAATAACTGAGCGCCATAACAAAAAAAGTGACAAATATAATACATACAATTTATAGGCTTTAATGTTATCTCCTTTAATTTCAAAACAGTTTTCATGTTATTTTTAATTCGGTATTTCGTGATGTTCCTTAATATGAAACAAAGTGAATTAAATTAATGATCAGCAATACATATTTTGTTATTAAGTAAACATTTACTCAATAACAAAAACACACTTTTTGGTTGCACGGCGATTATTAATAGAATCAAACCACACGAATAGGGCAATGACTTGCAATCACCCAAAGTAATCTACTCTATCGTCACACGATTGTAAACATAAATGTAATTTCTTTGTTTTTTTTTACGTAATCGATTGGAAAACTGGCACAATTTCCATAATGTACTGATACGTCGAATCGACAACTTTCGCTGAGACGCAGTTTCTCTCGATCGGCGGTTTGACGGGCTCCATCTCGCGATTTTTCGATTCGTTATTTTAAAAATATATGACATTAATCCGTGTATTAAAATTAAGTATATTCAATTACAGCAAAACTGTCTATACGAATAATTAATATAGCTTGGAAATATGCATTTCTTATAATTATATCATATTATTAGCGATTGTTCCAATGGACGTTAGATAAACTTTTTTAATTAAATCGTGAAATAAATGAATAATAATAATCGCGTAACTTTATTTATATTGACGGGAAAGTAAGCTCGAAAGGTATATAAAAAAATGGGAAAGGGTCCATGGAATTCCTAAAATACATATACATTATATAAACTATTCTGCATTAAATGATCAAAATCCGTTTTGACGTATTGTCTGCCAAAAATAAACTATTTTCCTTTTTTTCGTACAGAAGATTTTTATATAAATAGCTTTTATTTTTAAGTTTTAGGGTGATGAGTTCTAAACGACAGCTAAATTATGTATGGACAAAAATACTGACATCAGTAATTTTATTCCCTTGCAGCTTGCATCGTAAATTATTAAACAAAACGCTTCAATCGAATGCGGGAGGTCAACAACACGAATTGAAGCCCACAGATAGACTCAAGTCTAAAACTACAAAATGGAAACTAGAAAATACAAAATGTAACAGTGATAATATTTGTATTCATAAAAAAAAATTATTTACTTTTAAAAAGTATATAACACTTGAACATAGAATTATAAAAAAAAGACCTGAAAACTTTGTAAGTGACGCATAACAATAAAATAATTGCATTGAAAACAGGACTAATGTTAATGTAATGATGATATGACTAAACAAATTTCACGTACCACATTTAGTCAAATGTACCCAGAAGTAATGTGGTAGTACTCCCGCGTGACTTGTCTGTAGTGCACAGAGGTTTTAATAGAAACCGTATCGATATAAATATCGACTAAAACACCATCGCAACGAATACCGGAATCGGTTCACTCTAACGATATCAGGAAGTGAACATAGCGGTACCGAGATATGTACGATAGTTTGATGGAATTTGGCACGAAAACTGATCGCATCACGGAATATTTATGCAATACTCCATATGCACGAAAGTTGTGCACGTTGCATAACTAAAATATGAAATCAGTTATAGTCAGTACAGTTAGCATTAACAGTTTTTTTAAATTCAATTTCTATGTCCCGTAATGGCGACCCAGTGTCTAAAATTGCTTTAATCTAGTCTACACTAAATGTAACTTGGTCATTTTCATACATAAAAAAACTTAGATTTGTCTAGTAATTATTGTCAATTTTTTTGTATAATAAATTACAAAAGCCGGCAAAAGGAACAAAATTAAAAAATAATTTATTTCAGAGCAGTTGATTGAAAAAGAATATTATACAGAAAAGTTATGAGAGGTGTTGTCTTTAATTAGTGATATGACTATGATTGTTCGACTAGAGTTGACAGCCCATATTTTCACTTTATTGAAAGGTATGAAGTAAAGTAATTGAATAGCTCGACTATTCAATTACAACTTGGAATTTTTACACAGAAAAATAGTCCATGTATAAAAGTCTGAATTTACAACCCCTAACGCGTAACATGGAATATTACCGTCGCACTTGTCTGTTTAATTAGAGAAATGTATGAATCATCATAACACTCGGCACTACTATAACAATCCTCACACAACTGATAACAGTTAAAAAAGAGGTTGGTAATTATGTTAATATTACTCAAATTCACGTTGTACTCTTCTATCTAGGTTCCAGTTGTACCACATAACTAAAGATGGGTCACTTCAAAAAGTGAACTTTAAATTGGAAAGAATATTTATTATGTTTACATAATTAGTACTTACTAACAAAACTAAAAGGGTTTCAATATGTGCCTTTAAAAGTAGTAATAGTAAATGTTAATGGTATATTAGTGTAAATGTGAATACTGATAATGCATTAAAATCTCCAAGTTTCTTATTTTAGTAAGTTTTCTTGTTACATTGTTTTCGCTATTTTGCTAATTAGAAACTCTAATCGGCAACATCAGCAGGTAAAGAAAAATTTAACTAAGAACAATAGATAAGACGGCAGTAATCGCCATTAACTCTAATTGAATAAAGACAATTCAATGTTAGCAATTAAAACTTAGTGTGAACGTGGCCCCGTTACGACGCTTACGCAGAATGGGTTTTGTGCTTACCGGATGTTCCATAAATATTTTTAGCTTTTTAGCTTCTAACCAATGAAAAATACAGATTGTATCATGGAAATCAATCATATTTTGCAATGATATCTGCGTATCCCATTTTATAAATAGTATTTCTATTTTCCATAATCTATAACAAACACACATTTATTCAAATATGTTGGCTTTAAAAATCGTTTTAAAAAACTGCAATCAAATATGCGGTTTATTATAGACAATAATCAATTTAGATGGACTTATTATAAAAGATCTTTAGTCTTTTTTACTTTAAATTATGTAATTCTGTCGTGAAATTAAAGTAATCCATAAATATATAGCTTGTGGATTCATTGTATTAACTGCTGTTCGCTGAGTATTTGTTATTATATAAAAAAATAAATATTATGACACGTTTATACACAAGATTGTCTAAAACCTAAGTCGTGTGTGGACGTTGTTCACAAAACAGCTGATTTCTTATCACAATCAAAACAAAACTCGCACGCTTCTAATAGCACAATATCAAATACAATTCTTGTGTCACTTCACTTTTATTTTTCTTGCACAATAGTCGTGTGAGCGTTTAACCGAATTAAGAGGGAACTATTTTTCTTTAATTTTTTTTTTATTTTCAAAAATCGAACGCTGATTGAAGCCAGTGTGCATCGGCTGGGAAGCGGCGTAACGCACTGGCGCGAACACCGCCCGCCTCGCGTCTGCTCGCCACTGGCAGACGGAGAAATATAGGGTTGTCAAACGTGACGATGGTAATTATAAGTAATTTTCCGCTTTATAGCATTAAGCATACACCATCAAATAGTAATGTGGTGGCGAATAAAACAGTGCAAGAAAAAAATATTTGCAGCAAGAAAATTGTGTTTAAGAATAATAAGATAGGGCGGTAAGATCTTTCGTACTTTAGGGGATACATTTAGTTCTATTAAAGAGGCAAATAAGAAAGTAATATTACTTATTTTTAAACCATTCTAGTACTGTTTATATAATCTTAACAGATATGATAATTACGTAACGTAGAACATACAAATTGCTAGTACATAGATAAAAAAGTGTCGTGACGGATAAAGAAAATGTTTTACTATTTTAATTCAATATTAAATTTCAATTCGCGGTATTCAATTATGAATGATCTGAGATTATGATGATGATGAGTTTTGAATTTTTAACTGCAGATCATATTTTTAGAACTAGGACGCCACCAGACCGTATCGATTGAAATAAATTTGTTGTTTGGTAACCCTAGCGTTGTACACAAACAATAGAATAGTAGAGAGCATCGTCGCACCGGCGCGCCGCCGCCGCCTGATATGAACGAACCTACAAATGCACTCCAGTCGAATATTGAAAACTCTGACTCAACACAACACTAAAAGCTCCATACGTATGAGTATAGCATAGTTTAATGCATGGATCATAAACAAATAACAGAAATGGAATATATATATATTTTGATTAAAGTGAAAACAAACTATATCACGTGGTACAGATTATATGAAATAAATGACTATAAATTGAATATTTATATAATAAGTACAGAGTAATGCAAAAAAATTAAAAGGTACGTTTTAAAAACGGGTTAAATTGGAAATTCTCCTGAGGTAGTCATTTAGTAATGTTGTTAAGAGAAACGGTGAAAAGTTAATATCAAATGTAGAGTTAAATATTGTAGTAAAATTTAATTAAATCTTTTTAACGATGCTCTTTCGCTAATTACTTCAAACTTTTATGTTAATGTTACAAAATAGTTTTTATTTGCTTTTTCTATTTTGTTTTTGTAAATTATTATACGATAAATGGAAAATAAAAAAGCAACGAGTTTTAAATAAACAATAGGTTTTTTTAAAACTCGGAATTTAGTGACACACCCTGACTATTACAATAAAAATTATTTTCTTATTATAAAAAAAACAATGTCGCTCTCATGTATATTGTACATTAACAACTACGACATGTAATATTTGTCTTTCGTAACTCACAAGAATGTATGGTTGACAACTATTTTATCGGTTTGTATATGAACTACATCTCCTCAGTTCTGTGGCCACAGATAATAAACATATGACTGCCGGACGCAGTCGCTACTTTCAAGAAAGTTCAATAACGAATGACTGGTAGAGTCGCGAATGCATGCGATACGACTTATGTGGACAGCAACGAGTTTCCATACAAGCTGTGGCACTGAGTAATTGAAAATAAATAAATTCGATAGCCATTTTTTATCTGTAAAGTGGTCATAAACAGTTTAAATTTTAATAAAATGTCAATATTACCCGACACAGATCGAAATTATTACATATTTATAGATATTATACACTCTGTGATTACAAATAAAAAGTTTTCTTATTATTTTTTTCCCTTGCTTCTATAAGCTTTTATTTATAAGTATCAACGGTATTTTATTATATTAAGGTAATGAATAAAGTTATTGTAGCGAAGCAATTATATTATAGGCGATTAATTATATTATAAATTTTAACGTTATATATTTAAATCGCATCTACGACAAAAAGGCAAGGCGGCGGTGTTATAATAAAAACGCCACCTTTTATTTTGATATTAATCACAATTACATACATTGCATTCCGCATGTGCCGGATAAAAAATTGTAAAGAATTTTATAAAACATTGAAATGAAAAGATATATTTAAATAGAGAAATAGAATATTTTTAGTCAACAATATTATTGCAATGAGAACAAAATAAAGAATGGTATTTGCGTGGAATGCGTTGTTAGAAAAACAATGATATTATCGTAATTTTTTTAATACATTTGTATCAAGAAACAAAACGAACAGAACATTCTCCTGGTATTGAGACTAACTTAGGTTACCTAGCGGAGCACTACATTGCGCATTATTATTGTGCACTGTTTTACAATAGTAATTTTTAATAAAATAAAATTGAGTTTTAGACGGAAGCGATATGATGTCTGAGGAATTTCCTTTGGTTTTTTTTTTGGACCCTAACACCGTGTAGTAAACTATAACATTTGATCGACTCTGATATTACGCAAATACAAGTCTAAAAAATATATTGTATACTAAATAGATATCTTTTCGACAAATTAAAATTTAACATAGTATATCAATATTTTCCTTGGTTCACCCGATATTAAGTCAGAACATTAAAATGTGTCTTGCGTTTTATATATTAAAGCTTATTTTAATTGGGCACCAAGACACATGTTAATTTTCAACAAGCGTTTAAAATTTTTATGCAAGCGATTAATTATTCAGGTCGGTCGGCGGCTAACCTTACTGGGACATGCCGGTAATTCAAACCGCATCTTACTTCCCTATTAGTCCCAGCTGTGAGTCAGGTTTCGTGTTAAATGACAAATCAAAGACATCGCCCTCGTTGGGAAACCAAATTTGAAAGAATACTCGTTTTGTTTTATCGAAAAAGGTTTCCAAGGTGTAGTTTCTTTATAACATTCATACAACATAATAACGATAATTTCTGGCAACATACGTATTTCATTTAACAAAGTTGAATTCTTTAAACTTTAATGGTTTCATAAATATCTTAAAACATTTATTAGCTACAATATGCTGGAAAGTTTCATTTTACGTTCGCAGCAAAATTTGGTTCTATATTTAAAATACCTTTTACGTTAACACGACCCAACGGTAGTATCCTATTTTGGAAGCGTCAATCGACTCCGTGTTTTGTTTAAGGTTACACTCTAGTATGTGACGATTACGTTTTTACAATTAAAAACACCTTAAAAAAAGATAACATTTTCCAAATTCAAGAAAATTATTAGCAGTTATATTTAAATCGAAAATCATTAATTTCGTATTAGGTAAAATCCGGTTCCATTTATTTTCAACTTCCTATTCATTGATTTTTGGAGTAGTATTTTTAGAACAGTCTCGTGAAGCGTCGGCTGCCTGTAGCAGAAACGTTTTCGTTTGTCATGCATAGTAATTTGTACAATTTATTTTAATAACGACTTTTTAAAAATTTCAACCATTCGAAATAACCTTCTAACTGTTCATAGCTAGTTAAATTGTGACGACATTTTTTTTTATAAACAACTTCAATACAATTTAAATAAAAAGATTTTAAATTATGCCATAGTAAAGTTTATTGCTTATATAAATATTAAAATATCTATAAACACGAACACTGCATGGGTATTAAACAAATCCAAATTTAAAACTTTGAGTTCCTATGTGATTATAACTACAGTAACAGTAGCAACGCATTGTAACATTATGATATGCTTATTAAAATATTATGACATTTTATTTCATAGGTTAGTCCGATTAGTCATCTTTTCGCGGTGTTTGCGTGTACAGACTAAGAACAGTCGCAGTCGTCGTTAGACGGAGCCGTATTAATTAATACAGCCCGAGTCGCAATTGTGACCGTTTGAGTTCCACTACACCAGACGAAGGGAGAACGTTCATTGCCACACCGATTCGGCTGTGCACACAAAACTATACAACGATATTCTTGCTATAACAATATATTAAAAAAAAAGTTCTATCTTTCATTAGTGTTATATGTAATAAACTATTTTGAGTCTACACCTAGAAATATATTTATACAATTTACATACTACGCAGAATAAATTTTATGTCATTAAAGTATTAGAATATTACTTTTAATACTATTTTAGGCGGCTAATAATTTACTGAAGACTTAGATCCCTAGTCCTATTTGTAAAATTACATTAAAAGCAAAATAAATAACACATTTAGCACAAAGGTTGACAGTGATGTTAAAATCGTATGAAATATTAAAGTAAAAATTCCCATCCATCCCGTAACCGAATAACTAATACATATTGGAATCGGCGAAGCGTAGAAACTTTCCAAATCAGTGAAGAGAAACGAAGGACTATAAAGCACTGTTCGAATAAATTGCAGTTTATTCAAATGCATTCCTCTTAAAAACTGTCGTCGGTAAGCTCGTGTAAAAAGCATCAAGTATGCGGACGGGAGTGGAGAAAAGAGCGGCCTGTAATCGATTGGTGCCGGATGGGTGCGCGGGCGACGCCTCGTTACGGTTCGCGCTCTGTCTTCCTCGCTACTATATTGATGGACGTCCGCTCTGCTTTCCCTAAACAGTGCCCTTTCAACAAAATGTTCGGAGACAGAGATAATAAATTTCATTATTTATAATTATGCTAGCTCATTCATGTCACACTCGTATTATATAAATATCTTTTAATATTTAGTATAAATATCACTTAAATGCCAAAACCATTCCAAAAAACTAAAGCGGAACGTAAATTTAACTAAAAATAGCATATTTTATTACATTATTATAAATTCTTTGTATAAGACAAGTGTAGAATCTAATAGTATTATTTGTAGAATGAAGAACGTTTCAAAACTGCTCTTACACCATGGTGCTCCTAGTCTCAGTTAATAACAACTAACAAGCATTTTAACGCGCCACTCTTTGTACCACGGAACATGGTTTAGTAATTAACCTTAAAAACTTTAGTGTCTAGTTCAAACAACACTTGCTACTTATAAAAATAAAAAAATTGCGAAATGAATTACCGAAAGATTTTAAAAAACTCCTCTATGGCAGGAATAACAAAAAGTAAATAAGTTATGCCTTTGAGAACCTTACCAGTGAAATTGATTACCATTAGATTTACTTATATTTCTACCGCCGCTTATAATAAAATAAATAACATATAAATTATTAAAAAAAATCTTACATGTTGCACTTTGCTGATTAGATTATATTAAGGACCATATGATAATTATGGATATTAACAAAGCATACAGGCATCTCTCCAGTGTCTGGCAAGCGACTGCAGTATCCTGAATTATGTATAAGAAGCAATTACTTCTCACTAGACTCAGGCCCTAGGTAATGACGTATTTGCTTCAAATTTAAAGCTAGTAGTCGCATGCCTATAGAATTGTAAGGATTTTTTTTAAAAGACATTTAAAAAACCTTCCCTGAAAAGATAGCTTTTTTTAATCACGAAACAATAATTCAGCGAAGTAGGTATCTTGGTAAAATTACTCTTTTTCATATAACAGCTAAGACTATATTATATTACAAGCTGTTTTTATATTATGGCGATATGATGTGGGAGTCCAATAAGTTTTAATCAATACATATACATATGATATAAAATGACGTAAGCAATAAAAAACCTTCATAAACGCCATCTAGCGAATTACGTATGATTTTATTGTAGTTTTATTACTATACTAGTACTTTTGTGGTATATCTATTCCACACAAGATGGCACTGTTACAATGAAAATAAATTGTGTAAATTTGAATGATTTTTTTTACAGAATCGTATGTATTAAGTAAATTATAATTTTTTTTTTGAACGTAAAAATTAATAATTCTAATTAGAATGTAACAATTAGACCCTTACCTTGGACAGGTACTGCTCGCAAAGACACGGCGTCTTCTTCAATTTCATCTTCTATTTCTTCTTCAGTGATAGAAGGCGGTGCCGCCCAGCATCGTAACCGTACTCCTGCGTTCGCAACGTTTGATCCTCCATCTATTCTGACCCGCGGCAAACTACGTGTTGAGTATTCGCCATTGTTGTTCGACGTCTGCCAACAAAAATAATTACTATTTGGTATAAATACATAAAATTCGTCATATATAACTATTAGCTTTATCTGCCTCTTATTAAATGTTCTGGACATGCTTTTCAATTTATGAATTTCTATGTTACAATTATAAAAGATTTGGATGTCTTACATAACATCAAAATTAAAATAACTTTAGGTACCTAAAGATGAAATTTAATAATTAGTCTCATAAACAAGTGTACTTAGAGACAGAACCTAACATGATTTAATATTTAATTTTATGGCGCCCGGGTAACTGACGCATCTTCCTTCATCTATTTATGGCCCAGTTTTTAAGAGCCTACAGAGGTAGATTAGATGTAAATTTAGTTTCAACCATTTTTTAGCTCCGTTTACAAATATTTAAGTTGTAATTTTTGCAAACCAATAATTGTATTTGTCAAAAAATCGATGGATAAGACATTTCAGCATTACTTACTATCTTTAAGATTTTTCTCTCTTATGTACCATTACATGTACCTTTTATTGATAAGAAGGGATTATCATTGAAAATACTAGAAATTAATTTATATTTAATGTATCCTCCAGTTAAAGCAAAATTATCAACAACGGATTTTTTATTCAAATAAAATTTTAGTTTCAAAAAAATATCCTGTCATTAATAAATAACTCATTTTTTCTCTAATTTTGGTTGTGCTACATAAAATAATATTTTTTTCTTACATATTAATATCGACACATTAAACGAACTTGTTTTTGCAAATAAAGTAGATCGCATTACAGTACATATCATGGAATGCTTTGTAAAATATTACCACAGTCGTGACAAATGGAAAATACATAGCTCATAATGATAGGCGTGCAATTAAACTCAGGATGCAATAAGTAGGCAATGATAAAACGCTTGGAACATTCAAGCTGAAATTTCACATGTTACTATCGTGCGAAGACGAATGCAATAGTCCGCTAAAGAAAAAAAAAGATTAATCGTTACTAACAGTCACAAGGTGACTCTGAAATCGATAGGTACTTTTTTTTATTTCTTTTCTATGTATGACCACGAATAAATTACAAAGTGTATAATAAGTCAATGTGCTTAAAAATTAATAGAAAAACCACGTTTTTGAATATGTTAAGCCAATTTAATATGCTAGCGCCGCCTAGCGGTGCCTGTACTTCAACTTACAGAGTAAAAATTAGTTTAAAAGTCTATTTATTTGTCCTAAAAAACATAAAATTGAAGTTACCAAGCAGAGCGCTGCAATTACCGTAAATATGTTATAAGAATGTAGTTGATGCTTTTATACAGGTCATTAGGAGTAATGAAGTGTTATGATGCTGAGACTTTTAGTAATAAGGGAATGTGAGGCGATTATAAAGAGTAATTACTGTTCTTGTCTGTACAATGCCCCTGGCAATGCGTGCCAAACAAATTAAGCAACTCACGAGTGACACTATTGGTATATGTGTAATTACACTCTCTAGATATTACATACTACCGCCATTTTACACTTTACGAGTACATGTCAATGTTCAGTTAATAATACAGTGACAAAGTTGATAAATTTTAAATTAAGGTTGTAGTTATGTCCTGGGAACATTTAAAACAACTTGCATAATTGAATATAGTATTAGATTATAACAATCGGAAGTAATGAATCGATATGACAGTTATCTTCATAGTCTGTTTGCCCCTATAGTGTTGTAACCAATTATCGGATCCTTGATACACTGTTAAATAGTTTAAGATTCAAGTCGTGATACTAATAAATCCCTATGTCAATGTAATACTAAAGAATATGACGGATAATGTGAATCTAAGTATGCAGAAAATAATTGTTCTCTACTCTGTATATGGCATAATTATACATTTTTTATTAGAAACAACGTACGGTCAAGTTATATGACTGATTACAGAAAAATGTATGGTTTACTTATTACGTGCCTAATAAAATGCTCACTTGACATTTAACGATACATTAAAAGAAGTAACACAGCCCTTTCTAAAGTTCTCTACATGTGTCCAGGAGTCCGTCACATGTTGTACTCGAACAACAAACGAATCATAAAAACCTTGTTTAAAGTATTTTTTTTATAAGAAATAAATAAATGTATTATTTTGCCAGTTGACATAAACATGTAATATGAATCCACGTGTCTACCGTGTACGTCTACGTTGTTTTTATTTAAATGTATTCTCGATTATTTGAAAAATGAAGCGACATTTTTGAAAATTCCTGAGATTTTTATTTGATTCCAACTAAAAGCGATGATGCTCTCCTCAAAAGTGACCCAGTTTTACGACAAGTTGGTAGACGAGATCCGTACAAGATAAACACGCGCCTGTCATCGTATCCGCTAATAGAAAATTATAAATAAGTCAAAAAATATCAACAAAACATACAGAAAACACGCTGCTAACCAACCTTAAAAACTACAAGATATGGTTTACATAATGAGTCATACATTTGAACATTTCATTAAAAAATAACAGCCGATTCATAAAAGCCAAACAATATTGTTTAGTTTGAGTATCTTAAGTAAGTTTTGTATAACACTGTTTTATATTACATCGTGTGGCAGTGCTTATAACTTCTTTGAACTTATGAGTTAGATATTAAGGGCGAACACAATATTGAATGACTCAGACCAATTATGTCGTCATCGGGGCCATAACAATTGTTGTAAGAACCCGCTAACATTTGTAACTCAATATCCCCTTAATGGCTCTTTGTTCATGGCTTTATAAACCATGAGAGTCGAAACCAGATTATGAGTAAAATTGACAATATTCTAAAATATCGCAAAATTAGAGAGTAAAATTTTTCTATTACAACAAAGGACAGTAACATGAACACTAGGTTTATAATCTAATAGTTTGGGCTTTATTTCTATTAATTGAAATAAAGAATTATGATATGTATATATTATTTGGCTTAAAAATTATATTGCGCAGTCTAAGACATAACATATCATATATGGAAATGTTGTGAAAATTGGTTACTACTGAGTTTATGCTCTTTGCCAGCTTAAGCCACATCATCACTTAACACCAGGTGACATGGTGGTTAAGCACAAATTTATAATAAGTAAAAAGAATCAATATAATGTATGCAATAAATACGAAGTATAGAAGGCGGCAAATACCTGTATCAAATAGCAGGTATAAAGCTGACCAACGTAAACTCAAATATCAAATACTGCTCCCA
>DWQX01004012.1:0-16056 GCA_018245475.1 Pharmacophagus antenor
TTAACTAAGATTATTAAAAAAAATAAAAAAACTATTGTTGTTTAATATCAACAAGCATTCAAAATAATATAAATAAGAAAATAATAAGGGTTTAATGCGAAAACACATTGTAAAATTGAAATTTGTACGTGTTACTTAGACTTTTTTGATTTGTGTAGTTTAGTGCATAATTGTTAAGTATATATATGAGGTTAAAATAACTATAAAAAGATACAACAATCATACTTACTTTTTTGTAGTGGTGCTCCAATTGTTCTATTTAAAGACTGCGAATTTCCTTCGTCTAATTGTTTGAACTTACGTTTATAAGTTACCATAAACAAAAATATTTAACTTTCCATCAATAAAAACAAAGCAATGACTAAAACCATGTTGATTTTGTTTGCCTAGAGTTAATGAATTTATATTTAGCATAAACATGAAATATATTGATCTTTTCATAGTAGTAAACACAAGTATTATTCTTTTGTTCAAACAAAACAGCCTTTTTTGGTCAAAATAACGAAACTGATACCTACACAAACTGACAAGAGTTGTTAAAAAGTTGTTTCTGCAATAAACAGGTGAACAGAATGGTAAGGTCATATGATTCACCACAGCTAGTTTCAATATGTAAATATTTTCAATAATTACAATGTAGAACATTGTCATTAATTAATTCACTATTTATTGATTTTTTTAATACTACTCACTTATCAATATAATTATTATGTACATAGGGTCTTTGAAATAAAACTTACATGACTTAAATATACGCTTTATAATAAGGAATCACATTGTTGCCTTAAAATATACATTGAATAATATTGTTAAAAATGTTTATTAAAATATATCCACAATTTAAAGCTTTTTGATCAGATCAGGTCCAAAGTCCATCATCATGTTGGGTGGAGAGGAGGAATATCTGAATGTTCATGTTTATCTAAATAAAACAAGACATACACTAATGGTATTATAACACCTAAGACAAGCATACAGCCAACCAAATGGTACCATTTTAAACCAAAGTCAGCCCCATGTGACGTCAACTCTTTCACCACAACTGCTTCCACAGAAATTTTTGGTTTATTTGGTAATAATTGAGTGTCTTCAGAAATAGCTTCATTTTGTTCAGAATCTGTATAAGGAATCACAGAGGGAGTTATTGTACTATTTAGTACAACTGTATTACAGTCTATAGCACAATCATTTTCCTTAGTTTCTATGCTTTGAATCCCATCTTTTGATATTTCATTTCTTACATTATTTACAGTAGAGTTTTGTAGTAAATTAGGTATGCTTAAATTTGGAATAGTCTGCTTCGATGTAGATGGTATTGACTGCACATCTTGAGGGGGTGTTGTGAGTTCAGTAAGAACTGAGTAAGGTGTCACAGGCACTTTTATTGTCCGTCTTGCAAATATTTCATTATCTTTATGTATATGATTTATTCTTTTTAACTCTGAAATCTAACATTGATTAATCTTTAACACAATTCTTCAGTAAAAATGATATTCTTTACACAGAAATTGGATTATCAGTAACCAAATATGGAAAAAATATATTTTTAACTGGATATATTAAACAAGTAAGAATCGAAGAGTCCAAGTTCAAACAGTCAAAAGCCATGATTGTTAATTAATACAAAAAAAAACAGGTTGAATTAAGCTTACCGAACAGTAAAATCGTAGAGCAATGGCTTGCAACGTATCCCCTTCTTGTACCTGAGCTTCAATAAAATGATCCTGTGGCTTCACCCTGTGTAATTGCAGTTCATTATTTTGTGAATCGTTAGATCTGTTCATGTTAAAGTTATTTCCTACCAATTCATTTCCATTAAGCATCAGGCGTGTTCTGAAATAAAATTTATCTATTTTATATCACGGTATATGATTAGAGTACCTAGCACTATGTTGTGTATTTCAGGCGCTACACTTACCTTTGTTTCATGTTTACAAACTACAATGAAACTAATATTATCTAACATGACCTATAATAAAAACTAATTCTACCTTGTAATTTCCTAAAAAATATTTTCATAAAATGCGATAAATCACTACGAACAGCTGTTAATTACATTTGCAAAAAATGTTTTTGACATCGAAAATTTTGACAAAGTACATTGTGACAAATTGCCACATTGACATATTGTAGTTGCACAGATGAGGTAATAATCTAAATGCGCGCTGAAGATTTTATATTGAAGTTCAATTATTTAACGCTGAAATAAAAAAAAGCTTATCTCAATCTTTAAATGGACAGGAAAGAAAGAAAACATTTATTTGACCATTTTTTTACAAAACTAAATTAATACTGGATAAAATTGGTCTACGCTCAGTACAAATGTGGACGCGCGCAGCCAAAAAACTGATTTTCTGCCACAGATTTAAAATATAAAACTAATATAAATAAAACAATAATAAAATGCAAGTAATAATAATTAAGAACGAATACGCTAAATATTACGAAATCATACAATAAAAATAATAACCACAAATCACTAATTTTTTTTATTGGTTAAATAAATAATATTTAACTACTAAATTCCTTTTTGTATATTTAAAAACTAAGATTTAAAACTGGCTTTAAAGCTATATCTAGTTTATGTCTTTAAATGGTGGAGAAAGATTGTTCCAGCTCTTTGTAACATAGTAATTAAAGCTGCCACAAAAAGCTGCCGAACAATGAAACGGTTAAATTTTAAGTTCACTGGCAATGTTGACAAAAGTATATTACTTGAGAGTACAGCGGAACAGAATAGCAATATCAAGCACAGCCATTCTGCACTCGCTGTGTCGATTTTTTTGTATGTGAAATAAAACAGAGAGTGACAACTGCGCCTGTGTAATTAAATTTAAATAAAACTAGAGTAACGCATAAATAACTATGTAAACTTATTTTAATATAATTCTAATACCGTAGAGTAACTTAAGCCTATGATAACAATTTTGGACTGTTTTGGACATGAGTATGAAATCTTAATTTTATGTCAAAAGTGACCCTCAGGTTTTTCCATTCGTATACTCTGTCTATTCTTACACCCCTTCTTTCCATTATTTATTTCAGAATCTATTTACATGCTTTAGCTTATTGCCAGATTAATATTTACATGCTCTAATTGTTAGTTAGATACTAAAATCATAAATTTCGATTTATAAGGATTTAACACACCATTTCGCTACACATTCTAAGTCTTCGCTTAATTTTTTTACATCATCAATGTTAAGTCTCTTGAAATTTATGTACACTTACCTGTAATCGACATAAATGTAGTATTTAAGTTCTTGAAAGACTCATGTATATCAGCACTGGACGATATAAATGTGATCCCAAAATTAATCCCTGCGGGAGTCCTCTTGAAATGCTTTTGCATTCTGATTTTCCTGTGTCATAATATTTTTGCGTTACAACCATTTGTTTTCTATTATTTAGGTATGAATTAAACCAACCTATAGTCTGTAGTCTATGGTCGACGGTGAACACTTATCTTGTTATAATAGAATTTAAAATTGCCTAAAAAATATTATAATTCGAAAATGTAATATAATCACTAGTAAATGTTACCTGCCATCCAGTGTTCTCCTTAAATATAACGAACGGAAAGTTATATAGCACAACACTTCTGTCACTTAGTCGCAGGAAACGCTCAAAATGGAAACAGCGTTTCAAACATCATTATCACAGATGAGAACCATGTTTATGAAAACCATGGAGGAGTTTGAAGCGAAGTTACAGAGTAGTAAGTATTCGATCACTGATACCGCAGCTTTATCTAATGAGTTTGCCACTTTCAAGGCTTATGTAGCTCAGTCCCTGCGTGCCTTGCTAGACCAAATCTCTATGCTCACTCAAGGACTTGACAATTTGGACATGCAGAGTAAGCGTAAAATTCTTCTCTTTTATATTGTACCCGAGAACAGTCAAGAAGATCTTGTAGGTAAATTAAAGCTGCCTGGTGTCACTGAAGCTCAGATTATTAGATGTCATAGAATGGGTCGATCAACATCTGACCGACGCCGTCCTATAATCTGTAAGTTTATTGACACTTCCTTGCGAGACATATTGTGGTTATCAAAAGCGGTTTTAAAATGTACCGGCATAACACTGTCAGACTTCCTGAGCAAAACCCGTCACGAGGTTCTTGTGGAGGCTCGAAAACGATACGGTGTTACGCAGTGTTGGACACGACAGGACTTCATTTATCTGATTGGGTCCCAAGGAACACGCCATCGTATATCTAGCAATAAAGAGTTGGATGCACTCACTGAAACAACAAGTTCAAAACTATCGCCAGCGCAAGTAGCGCCGACATTGAATTTCGCGATCACTGCTCCGCCTAAAACTGGAAGGGCAGCTTGTCACAAGTAATTGGTACAAAAATATAATAAGCGGGTAGAGGAACATAAAAACAATTATTCTCAATAATAACGTGTCTTCAACTGGTAGATTATTTCATATATATCTAGTTTTTTTAAGTGGCACTCATTTTTTCTTTCGTAGTTCTTTTTAAATTTATTTGAAAAATGTTTTCATTGTGTCATCAGTCCGCCCCTTTGTTTTCTTTTTCTATTTTAATATTAGTAGAATATGTTTATACGACTTTTTTTTAGTATGAATTATTTTGATTCTTACATTGTATTTAAATTTGTAGAAAATTTTGTAGAAAATTCTCAACCAGAACACAGTTGGCAAGTGGAAGGAATTGGAGTATAATTTTCTTTTTCGTAACATTTAGTGTAATATATATGTTTATTAACACTTACTTATTTTATATTTAATAACATATATTTATACCTACAAAATATAATTTAGATATCATTTCTATTTTAATATTATATATATTACTTACAATTTTACCGTAACAATGACTATGGCTGATTGCGATATTGATGAGTTTGATTTCTACTCCTCTTCGGTTACGAGTAGCTCTAGCGATAGTTATAGCAGTATTTCTACTCTTCATGATTCCCTGAATATATCTAATTATGTATCATATAATTGATACTACATATATATATAGTACTATACTATACAACATATATACATAGTAATCATTTATCTATATCACGTTTAATGATGTTTTGCAAAACTTTAACGCTGTGCATATTAATGCCCAAAGCATTCCGGCACATTATACACACATGCCGGCGACTTTTAATTTAAAAAAACTTTCATGCTATTCTTGTTTCAGAGTCCTGGTTAAAACCGTGTTTATCCTCTGACCTTTACTCATTACTAGGCTTCCAACTTATACGAAATTATTGCGCGGGTACGGGTGTAGGTGGCCTTATATTTTCGATCTAATATTTCATTTTCCATCATTAACTTTTTTTAATTCTAGTTAATAATTATTATTTGATTCTTGTTGTGTATTATTCCCCGTCTTCGCGTATTAACTTTTTTTCATCTTTTCAAAAGCTACTCGAGGAATTTATACCTCTACACGATCACAATATAATTATGGGTGATTTTAATACCTGTCTGCTGAAGCATGATTCACGTTCAGCTATTTTTAAAAATATTGTCCAATCCACCAATCTATTAATTCTGCGCTTAAATGCTACCCACCACAGTCCCAATTGTCAACAAGCCTTTTAGATTTAATATTTGTATCTTCTCTTGATTATGTAGTACTTTTGCGTAATTTTAGTTGTATGAATATGAAATCTTTGTGCAATAATGCGCGCAATACGGATTGGTTTCTATTCTTTGCCACTCCATCGTTAGATGAAAAGATAGTCCATTTTAGCTGATCAAATTCGAGCTGAATTGCGTATGAAGCTCGTCGCTAAGGTGAGATACAAACGGTCACCAACTAATGAAAACAAAGAAAAATATTCAAAGTGTAGAAATCGCTGCAATAGACGCACAATGCCGGTTTATTCATGAATCTGTTAAAAGCAATAACCCGATACGGTATGGTCATTTTTACGGTCGCTGGGTGTCCGAAAGTTGCGGTAAGATAAGTTTTCTGAAAAACTAGACATGAATTTACTTAATCTTTACTTCTGTTTCACTTCAAACTTTGACGGATCTCAGAAAATCCAAACACTAAATTATATATCTTAACCAAGACCCGAATTTTTGCCTTTCTCTTTTCGCCAATTTGCTGATTATGATGTTAAAAAGAGCGTAATATCAATTTCTGAATAGACACAATCTACATAACTCCTTTCAATCAGGTTTTCGTAAAGGTCATAGTACGACCACAGCTCTTGTTAAAATTACGGACGTCATTAGATACGAAATGGAAAGAAGACTTATTACTGTTCTGTCGCTACTGGATTTCAGCAATGCATTTCAATATGTTTATTTTTACATACTTTTAGCTATCCTGTGCTCTATTGACATATCTCCACCGGTAATTGCATGGTTTCGTAGTTGTATGTCTGAACGCTCGCAACGTATTCGGATCGACATTACTCTTACATCATGCTAAGTCCACCAAGTCTACCTTAGCCAAGTTTCGTTAATGGCCATAATGTCCACTACATATCACTGCATTGCAACTATAAATTCTTCCCAATGATCACAGATTAAGAAATACAATTTTCATTTTGCAAGAACTGGGCATAACTATAAAAAATAAAAACATTAAAATGAATACAAGAAACATTACTGAATTTATAATAATACATCCAAGTATCCTGATTTTAAAACTTTTTATACTTGTCCGAAATAACCGTTGCAAAAAACAGTTATATACTATAAAAAAGCGAGCACATTGTTACTTATTATATGTTAAAAGATAGACAACTTTTATTAGTATGTATTGAGACGTTATAAAATAAAGCTATTAGAACACTTCATTTATCGAATTTAGCTGCTAATATATGACTACATTATAATAGCATATATTTCTAAAAAGAGAACATATGAAACAGAACACAGGTTGAAAAATTAACCATAACTAAAACAGAATTTCTTTTAAACTGTTGTTAATCAAATAGAAGTTGTATAAAAAAACTTTTCAAATTCGCTGTTCTCTCATATTCGTTATTTGGTTTCCGTTAAATTACGTCAAACATACATGTAACCATTCCTAGTCCATACATAGCGCCAGTTATGTAGCTTGGCTTCTTGCCTCGTTTTGTAATACGATTACTGGTTTGCAAGTGACAGGCGCTCGTTGATATAAAATCGCGTAGTCTCTCGCGTCGATGATAATGCCGCCAGTAGAGGACCTGCGCCGCATGCGTGTCGCGCACGGTATGCCGCTCAACCCGCTTCACGAGGCAGAGCGGGCGCGCGAGCTCGAAGCCGCCGCCACAATGTCACAAAGTCGCGCTCATCTAGATCAACGCCCAGCTTCTTCGCCACCAATGTCATTATATGTATTGAATTTTCTCCACTCTGTTCAGGGACTCCGTACGAGCTCGAAGTCGTTTATTATTAAGTAATTTGGCATTAAGTCAGCCTTATGTACAAGATTTTTTGCATTAAACTTTTAAATTAAAAAAAATTGAAAACGCGGCTTGAACTCTGCTGTTAATGTCACGCTTTACTTGCGACATTGTATCAGTAAAATCATTGATTAGCACAGATGTAAGTCCTTCACTTGACGGGTGTTCCAGATGTTTGAGAGGACTTTCCAAACCGTCTAATCTTGTACTATAGTCCTTCATTGTTGAATTCTACTATATTAGCTCTTGTCAAAAATATACTATTTCTGTAGACAGACTTCGTAATTCCGTTCAAAGTAGCTTTATTTCTTGGGCCAATATCCCATCGGTTTGACAATCAGCGCTAATCTCTGCAGACGTCTTTGTCTTCCAAGGCGTCCTCACTTTGCGTAACGACAAAGTCGTTGATCTTAGAAACTTTGTTTTTTTTACATAATTTACAAATCCAACTTAAAAGTTTTAAAATTAAAAGACTGGAAATCGATATCGTATGCATAGAACATGATTCTCTAGAATATTAGTGAACATTTTTTGGTAAAGCAAAAATAAAGTTTGGTACGAGATACAATTAAATCTATATGTTTAAGTGTAAAAAACATTGTAGGCTATTTACTTTTAATATTACTTACGAGATGACGCTGTGCTACATTAATAAGATATCGGTAATGATTTATTATTAATCGACGAGAAATTTTTAATTTGATGGTTGGTCCCTTTTTATTTATAACAACGCCATACTTTTTACAATGTGGTCCGATTTTGATAGATTTGTTTTATTTAAGAATAAATTTGGAATAAAATTCCGTTTAAAAAAATTAACTAACCTTAGAAAAAAATATTCGAAACAAATTATAAAGATAAGTATTCTTCTGTCTGACAAATTAGATAAAATGACAGGTAATCTTAATATGCAAAGGAGTAACTGAATATTTGTGCTAGAAGTTGATTAAGAACGTCTATAGGTAGTTAACATCAGTTAACTAACATGTACTAATATGATCATGTACATTTTTTAATGTGCAGAAAATTGTACAAATTGGCGTTTAGGGCTGTATTTTTCACATGTGGCAATTGAGATGATGAAAGCAGTGGCGTTACTACTATAGCATACAAGCCGAAAAGTCGGGCTTACCCTAAAAATTTAAATAATAATGATTTTATATTTAATAGTTTTTAAGTGTTTGAGTTTGCTCTGTAATATAACCCCTGTCACGCCACTGAAATTGCGTAAATTGCGTACAAAAAAAATATAGTAATTATTGATTGTATTGTCTTTCCGAAAGTTTACGGGTGCTGTCAATTACTATAACATCCATGTGTCGGCTTATTATACAAATAAAAACTCCCCTTACAATTGTATAGTTACAATTTTATTAACTTCGAGTATTTTACACAACAGTTAGGTACATAACATAATATACCTTTGGTACTGCGTCGCAGAGTTGGAGATTGCACATATATACTCTTTTCTAGCTATATTATGTACAAAAAATATTTATTAATACAAAAACTTTATTACAATCATAATATATACGTACGTTAGTTAAATGTATACGATAATAACTGATGTGGTAAAATATAGTATTTTTTCTTATATAAGGACATAGTCTAAATGCAAAGGTGTAATGGTTAATATAATATGACCATTATTTTGGATCATTTTACGACACAATTAAAAAGCAGTGTGACAAAAATTAATATAAATCAGTCGTCATAGAAAATGATTCGGTTTTATATTTTACAATGAAATAATAGTTTTCTGTAATAAGGAAAGTGTGAGCTTTATGTAGGTGTTAGCATTATACTATTATAAACTTATTATTCAATCACATTATTACGTTGAGAAATGTTTTAGGATTCTTATATATGGCACCACAATGTCAACGTAAAAAAATACAGAATTCCATCTAATTTCCAAATAATTCAAATCATAATTTAATCTTGTCGATGAAAATATTATTTCTATATTTTTTTTAAATATGAAGCTTTTAAAGTACATAAAACAAGAAGTACTTAAATATTCTTTTAAATTATTACGAATTACATTTATGTGCAATAACGAAAAAATTATACGTTTAATAAATAAGTTACATAGATTTCGAGTAGTTTTATGTATCATATGAAACATTACATAAGAATGTTGACGCAATATTTCATTATGATCACAATAAAATGTAAATTACTTTCTAAAACACAGTATTTGTGCCCAATCACATACATAAGTTTCATTATTATTGAAATACAAAATTATTTAGTATTTTTGAATTGTTTCAATGATTCGTTTTGATTAATTTTACGTCTTACTAGTTAAAAAAATTATTTCGTATTCCAAAGTCAAGTTTTAATATGTGTGTGCAATTGAACTATTCCACAATAAATACTATTCATAAAAAAAATACTGGCACTCGTATACGACAAGTCGGTAAATTATAATATCTGTGTTTATGTTCACTTTTTAATAATTAAACATGATGCAGCGTGTCAGGTCTGCGTGACTGGAAAATACCATTTAGTCAAGTAATTTTTTGAGATTTTAAAAGATGTTATGAAAATAATTATATGTCCTGTTTAATTTATTGAAAATTTATTACAGTCCATTATATTTCCTAAAGAATTTCTTTATTTTTGAATTTTACGAACAGTTCACACCGACATGGGTAATTTTTATGTTGAATTATCAATGACTGTGGCCATATGCAGTTAGAATCATTGAAAGTATAAAACTTCATATTTCAGCGTTTTAATTTAAAATTATAAAGTAATATTATGTAAACGGTACGAAATAATTACAAAATAAATAACGCAAACTATACAAAAACATAAACAGCTTCAAGTCACCATTTAAAATTTCACACTAAAATTATAAATATTAGAAAAAAATATCACACTACAAAGCAAAAGCAAACGTATCGTATGGCGTTGCTTTTATGTATCACAGGTTGTGTCTAAAGGCATATACAAACTTGTCAGGCAAACATTCAAATTCTTATACGCCTCCTTGTAATAAGTAACACTAAGGGTAGTACGTACCTACTGGCTAAGTAACATTTATTATAATTTATAAATAGTTGCATATCGGATTTAAATCGTTGTAGGATAATGTAAAGTATTACAGTGAGCAAGAATAATTGCGAAATAACAAAAGATCCATTAAAAAAAACAACATTTTTTAAAATTAAAATAACATTGACGGGTGAAGCGCTACAATGCAAATACATAGATTTCTATTTAAATTTCGAGGACAGTCGCAATGTATAATATATAATAGTAGTAATAATTTTTTCACACATATAAATAGTATTTACTACTTAACGAGATCCAAAAGTTTTATTATCTAAATAAACACAGTTTTTTTCTTGTGTCAAAGGTTCGTGACAATATGCGGTAGATAGCGTATTCACATGTATATAATATTACATGTCTTATAATATTATAAACGGCTTAAAAACAACTTATAGTATGATTCGCAAAGGACAAGCATCATGACAAATATCGTGGGAAACGAATTCCGATATTAAAATATTATTCCAATCGATAAGTAGTGTTCGAGTTTATTGATATCGAAAGTTCGATTACTGTAGTGACAGGGTAACGAAGCGGACAGACCGGACGGCTCATGCATTATCGAATCCCTGAAAGTCCCCGGGCCAGTTCTCTCGTCTTGCGACGCGATCCGATCCCGTGCATGCGAAGAATGCGTCCCCCTCGAACGGATCCGATTCACGCGTGAATATGTTCACTGATTCCGATTTTTTTATGTCCCGATGAGATTGTTGCAGAGGTTTGGGGCGTAGCGGTGGCACATCTCCCTCGTCCTCTTCGGCTATAGAGGCCGTCCTACCCCTCGGCGCGGGCATCGATGTAAAGTCGTCCTCGAACATCGATCGTGGCGACATCGAATCGGAGTCAAATCGGAACCGCGTCGCTGGCGAGTCACCGTCTCTAGTGGCGCGGACGCTGTTTGCCGACACGGGCGACGCTGTTGTCTCCTCGGGGTCAAATGCGAATCTGAGATTGTAATTATCAATTTTAGTCGTTCACCGTACTTCATACATTATTTTATAAAAATCCACCCACTAAAAAGCGAATCCTTTTCCACATATTTACCATATAAACACGAACGAAACTGTTCATTAACAAGTAATTTCCATCACAGATTTCCCAACTCACCTAGCTCCATCTAAAGTTGAATAAGGCGTTCTTTTCTTGGCGCTAGGTGTGGGTGTGTCTTGAAAGTCGTTTTCGAATGGCGACGTTTGCTCGCGATCCCTGGGCGAAAAGTCGTTCGAGAAGCGGTAGTCTCTGCGGGAGCGCTCTTCACGGCGAGCGCGGCGCCTGGAGTCGCGGCCCGAGTCGCGGCCGGACTCGCGCGGCTCGCGGACCGCGTCGCGCGGATCACGCTCGGGCTCGCGGCGCGCCCCGCCTGTCACCGGACGACGTCCCGGCCAGCCCAACGTCGATCCATATCTAAAGTAATTCAAGCTACGTGAAATGTTTGGGGTAAAAAAGTGTATACGCGAAAAAAAGCCAACAATATGTTGTAAAATTAGTTTCAAACATTTAACACGTTCCTGAAATTACCTATAGAGAAGTTTTAACCATGTGTTATCAAAAATAATAACTTTAAGCTTAAAATAATTACATACAACTTTAATTTAAATCTAAATTTACTTAAATTTGATTGCCGAATAAACTAATTTCAAATTGTATTCTGTATGCGCCTCACTAGACTGTAACGGAAAATATGCAAAAATATTAAAAAAAATGCTGTACTTCTAATAAATACATAAAAAGTAATTAGTTAAGGTATTTACATATACAAAGATGTGTAAACTAGTAAATGTATAAGGGTATACTTCTCACCAACAAAATATTTAATATGGCGAGCTGAATATTGAACTATATAATGTATAGAGTTAAAAAATTTAAAAAAAAATCAAGCGGTTAATTTTTTTTATTATGGCTAAGAAAACTGTTCGTTGAGTCACCGTTGAAACTAAAAAAAAAACTATAACGAAATCCAATTAGCCAGTCGAGTGTTTCAGTCTTAGAAAAGTACGCTCGTTAGTTTTTGAACAAGTTTATTGTTGCGAATCAGAAATATTTAACAGGTCAATTTTCAGAGAAATTATTACCTTCGCTCGATAGGATCCTCGCTCTGCCTCATTTCCTGCCGTCGTCTAGTCTCACGCCATCCCAATGATCCGTAGATTCTTTCTAACACGGAATTAAAAGATTGTGGTAAAATAAGAAATCTCTTCATCTTACTTTTACACTTTTTTTTAACAAGAGGCTAAAACACTTGACTACGATTTCACATAATGTTAAGTAAAAATAAGACCGTGGATGGTGGCGTGCTCGTCCAGAATACCCTTGCTACCATATGTATGCCTTAACACAATTACACTGTTATAGAAGCAGATCATCTAGACTTCCCTATTCGTGTGCTTCCAGAAACAAACTCGGGCTTCCATGTTACAAAGAAAGTGGTAAACCCTATGCGGCAAGGAGGTAAACAATTAAAATCAATTAATATTTATTTACATTTTATTTTAAACATCATAAAGCGTACTAAGGGACGACTTTTCCATGGGCATTTTCTACCAGTCAAACCGGCGTCAGATAAAAGCATGTGGTAGGTGAAAACTATTTAAGCTAAATAATAAATGATTGAATTATACAATTGTACTGCTATACAGGCCGAAAACCCTGGCTTTCCCTATTTAAGTAATATAGTAGACTAAAATGAATAACATAAGATTGATACAAATTGTTGACATGGTCCAAAAGACAATAAGGAAAAAAATTACAACATTTGATGTTGTTTTATTTCGTAGATGTATATTTAAATATTTGGGCTTGCCTTAAAGACACTGTACTGTTTGACACTGGCGTGTTATTGTTGTTTATGTGTTATGAGCAGTTACCGTCTCTACGCCACCGCTGGTCAGGCCACCGCTCTCGTGGTGAAGAGCGCCCCGAGGCGCAACCGTCACTGTAACTGCAAACACACTCATACCCATTACACATACTCATAACAAAACAATGCACTGCACATATATATAATATTAAGACTTAATTCTACGCCGGTCAGAAGTGACCGGCGCCTTAATATTCAAAATGCAGGCAGTGGGTCAATGTTAATTGTTGTTACAATACTACCATCTCTTGTAGGTAGTTAGAAGTATATATTCATGATTAAACCATGGCGTTCAACATCTCAACTTGAAGACGACATTTCCAATTTTATTAAAATTCTCAGAACTCATCAATGATCAAAGGTTATATTGGCCATGGAATATTGATTGTCACATTAGATCACAGTTTCTCAAATTTATTTTGTCCACCGCCCACTTTGAGAAAAGGTTTTTCATTTCAATTTTCATACGTTACATATGAATGTGTTTTATTTTGTCACACATTGACGACATACTTATCCTTGTTTAATATAAATTCTCTTTTTATATTAAACAAGGATAAGTTTGGTTTAAAAAACTAAAGTTATGCAACTTGAATTACAACTTACTCTTCATCTTCATCGTAAGAATGGCGAGCCTTCCTATGTCTATCTCTCTCTTTCTCTCTGTAATCCTTTGGTACGCGCTCTCTACTCCGCGAATCTCTGTAATCTCTTTCTCTACTGTATGTTCTGTCTCTATCCCATGTGTCGTCTCTCTCTCTACTTCTGCGGTCCCTCCTGTTGTCCCTCTCTTTACTGACGTCACGCCGATCCCTCCCACTACCGGAGTCACGCCGGGCTCTAACGGAGTCTCTGCCATCTCTGCCTATATCTCTTTCTCTTATGCGTTTGTCGCGCGCCTTCTCTTTTTCGCGTCCGCTTCCAGAGTCGAGACATTCTCGCGAGCCTGACGAATTTTGCCTAATAAAATACAAAAGATTGTTAATTATTTCATTATATATTACAGTACATTTCTTGATTAAGGGTTAAATCCGCAATCATGGAGAATATATTTATAATACTACTTTGGTGTAAATTGCACAAATGCTGCTGCAGTAAACACAATTCTATGTCGTTTAATAAATTTTTTGAAAATAGTTGTTTACTAAATGTTCGTTTACAATATATGTAGACATAAAATTAACATATACTGACAACGTCTGTGGGATTTTGCTAGTATATTTTTATATACACATAGCTTATAGCAATATTTTATCAAAATAATCAACTCAGGAGAAACTTTAAGCTGTTCACGGAATATTTATTAAAAAGATGATGAAAAATGTGTGAAAATTTAAAAAAAGCTATGGAACAAGAAATACGACGTTTACTGGTAACATCAGAGGACTAAGGCCCAGGTATGTTAATGTATCAATCACTAAAATAACTAACCTGGAGTCCCGGTCTCGGTGTTTTGAGCCGGGCCGTTGCAAGCGAGTAACCGGCGTTGGCTCCTCGTCCCACGGAGATACATCGCGGGAAGATGAGGATGTTTGCACTAAGAAAAAAGTATTTTGGTTAAGCCTTTGCTAACCTTACTACCGCTACAAAAACAACGTAGTTATCTATATAAATAAATAAAATTGTAACGTGTAAAATTCTACAAAGTTTTACCTAACTCATAAGTTCACACAGTATTTCATCAAAAATCTGATATTTTGAGTCTCTGAGTTTACATCATCTAATCAAAGAACGATTTCAAGGGAACTCTCATGGGCAGATAGCTGAAAATATAAGATATAAAAGGAATTTTTATTTAAAAACACGGTTTATGGTATAACAAGAAAAAACAATACTGAAAATTATGCCAAATACCGATTCAATGACAACGTTCACTTATGTTTGTTATATAAAAATAATAATAAAAATAAGACTATTCATTAAAAAAAAAATTAAGAATTGGGAGTCACCTTGTCGTTAGTAACTAAAAACTGATAATACCTCTCTCGGATTTAAGTAGTACAAAATATAATGTGACTAAAAGTGCTTTTTAACAGCGTCGTGTTCGAAACACAGCTCACCGATGTGCGTCCGCGTGTCGTGGTGGTGCCGGCGGCGAGTGCGCGCGTGAGGCTCAGATTCGCGCGAATCAGACGACCACGGCGATGCGCCCGCGCCCCCTAGCACCGCCCAGCGGCCTGTGCGCCCGCCGCTCGGTGCCGCTACGCCGCCGCTTACAGATACACCGCGCACGCTCGCGCACTTGTCTGCGCATCATTAAAACGTATAAAATGTTCTTAAGGAGTAAAGACTACATGACTTGACTACTTCCGTAGCTCTGTGCAGTGCTGCTTTCCTTGTAAAACAGGAGTTCTCGGTTAAGTTTTCGGGACCACACGTGGTGGTGGTGTAGTGGAGACTAGGCGCTTAGTTATCACCTTGAATATGACAATGAGGCTAGTAGATAACCACAAAATAACAGCATTGCTGTATTCCGGCAATCATACAAGTGAGAGCTAGATTATCTTAGGCGACTACGCTTAACCGTCTGAATAGTCATTGTCCCTTTCCATAATGTGAAAATGTGTTCGAGTATCAGTCCAGATAAAAAAAATGTAAAAAATTAAGTGATGATAGATTATTTGTAAGTGCGGTCAAACTTGGCGCCATTTTCAAAAATACTTGGATTAAGTTCCTTACAACACTTGGCTCGCATTACCTCGCACGGGCGAGGTATACCGATTGCCTACCATATACTGAAGTGAATTCTTAGTT
>DWQX01004013.1:0-16053 GCA_018245475.1 Pharmacophagus antenor
ATTGTTAAAATATTAATGAAACTTTTAAAAAGGAAGAATATAGTTATAACATAAATATATAGTGACATTTATTTATGTGTTGATGTCTAGTAACGGTTGGTAGACTTGTGTATTAACAAATGACTTCTAGCAAGGTAAACTTATCAGATTTATTTGTACCTATGTATAACCTTATAAGTCCGACGTATACATTTTTGAAGTATTTACCATTACTTAAAATGTGAAATTATTTATATCTTAAAGTTAATTTTTTTATACGTACTTTCACATTATCTACTTTAAATTTATTTTAAGACAAACAAACAAAGTGACATAATTATAGTAAAATAATTATACAACAAATCGTTTTTTTTTTAGGGAAATTAGATAATATTTTGATACTTTCTGCTTTTAAGGGCTGATTCACTAAATACAGCTCAAAGTTATTGCACAAAAGTTATTCAACCTTATACCTCATTAATGTTTCCTTTTGTCTTCTCTAAGGACATATTGGTACACAGCAAATATTCATTCCGGCCTCGCTTGATAAATAATTTATATTTCTCATCTTGTAAGTTGTTTACTTTAACCGAAATGTTGGCGCAGTTACTTAAATGGTTGCCGTGAGTGGATACAATGGTGGTTTACGGAGCGGAGAGTAAGTAAGAGTTGTGGCCAACATAACAGTGGTGTATTTATTCATTTATTTATTATTCATTTAATTTAAATAGAAACCAACAATAAATATTCATTAACAGAAATAACAGGTGCAAAATGTTTAATTACAATTTTTTTTTACTTAATGAATCATTAAATCAAAACATACAAAGTTTTAACAGAAACTAATAGGTTCGAAATATAATTATCTTATTTTCATACAAGAAAAACTCATTCGAACATAAAAATAAATAAAATATTGAATCGTTCCGTAAAAAACTTTTTTATTTTATCTACTAATACATTACCTCAATTTCACATGATGGTAAGTGACAGTAAGGCTATAGATGGTGTGTGTTAGTCCAGAATACTCTCGTTTTCACATATGACTGCCGGAACATCGCAATGCTGCTAAGGCGACAAATTTACATTTTTTTTATACTTAGATCGAGCAAATGACTCCACTTCAACTTATATTAAGTGGAAGTGTAGTCCAAATACGAAGATAGCTGATGCCACAAAAACTTGTACCATCAGCCACCCTCAACCTGCTGACCGGCAAGGGTTTTTTACGGTATTTTTTTAAAGGTAGCTAGGTGGGTTCGAAACACCTTACCACCATAGACTACTCCTGTGGCCCGGGTTCGAACCTGGGACCTGCGCATTACAAGGCATGCGGATAAACCGCTGCGCCATAGAGGCAACCATAGTTCCTAGCAGCGCCTGATGCATAAAAATAAATAAAATAATAACAAGTAGTAGCAAAATAATTTGCTGCTCATTTGACATGTACGCTGTAATTATTCAGTGCGGGAATGTCATTAATAATTCCCACATTAAAGCAGAAAACAGGCGTGCGGGTTAAATCTTTGTCACCGTAATTCGGTCTGTCAGCCGTTTAGCTTAACTTTGAATTAGATATTTTACACGTGAAAACGGTATGCAGCTATTTTATATAGCGCTATCAAAGAAATATAGACTTTATAAATTTAATTAGTGAACGTATTTCTGTATGAAGACCATGTGCTTATCATTTATTAATTATTTACATTGTAAATTTGGTGTTTAGTAAATAGTCGTAAAACTAACTAGGTGTAAATTGCGGCAATCTTTTACTGCTGTCAGTTCATAGAATGCCCTGTCTTTCTAGATTAAAAATTCACAGAACCTGTTTTAGGTTTTTTATTGTGAGTGACGTAATCTGTTAAAAACTTAAAGACAGTGAATACGGCGATTTTTTGATATTTATTTTTTTTTTTTTTGAAATTTTGTAAAAGTGTAATTTGTATAGAATATATTAATTACTTAACACATTTCTACTTTGTTATTTATCCATATAAAACATTAATTTAAAAATAACAAAATATATTTTTTTCAATAAATTGAATCGACGATAAATAGATAGTAAGAAAGAAATAACTATGTAAATGAAAATTTTTGTTTTTATTTTCTCTTATTCGGTTTTTAGGGTCCCTTGCCTAAAAGATGACAAACGGAACCCTATTATTAAGCCTCCACCGTCAGTCTGTCTGTTCCTCTATCAGCGGCCTTCATTTCATAAACAGTAATAGGTACAAAGTAAAATTTTACACAGATTGCGTATTTGTGTTAAAAATATAACAATACAAGAAACGTGATGATTTTTGATATATGTAATATATGGTACGCAACCCTTCGCGGCGCTTTCGACTCGAAGGGCATATAGTCATTTTTTTATTTCTATAGAACTGAATCTTACTTATATTGTTTACAACAAAAAAAGTAAATTTTACAATCTAATACGTTATTGTGTTATAATCCTTTACTGTCTGTTAAAATCGTAGATCTATAACGTAATTATTGCCAAATATTTAACCTGAGTCGTGTTACTCTGTAGACTTGTGAATAATGTTTAGATTAAACGTAACACTTGATTTAATATATACGAGGTTCAGTCGTGAGTTCAGTCATGGAGTATGGAGAAAAAGTTACGTAATAGTGCTGTGAATCATGTCTTATTAAAGGGTAATGCGGCATATGTTGAAAACAATGGTTTTATGCTACTGTTAGCGTGTAAACACCTGCTGTACATTATCCATTACTTATAACTGCAAGCAAACTTTTTGACTGCCTCCTTTGGTATAAGGTTAGTGGTAGAAGACAGATCCTGCTCGGAGACGAGGCCGCCTGGCGCTAACGTGCTTTGTCACGGCCCTCTGTTAAACGGTGTTTCACTACCATAGAGGGGCCTTTTGGAGTCGAGGTAAGGATAGATCTTATCATCCCTTCAACGGGTCTGAGGAGGACGATGGACGGGCGGGGTCACTAGCCATTGTGGTAAAACCCGCGAGGGTTCTGGAGTCTGCATCGCGCAGGCTCCGGGTCGGGATATCATCATCGCATAGCGTTAAAGTTGCTGCGGCTGTGTTCCGAATGGACATCCCGCGACTCCTCCAAAACGCTGCGGTCCACCGCAAAAAAAAAGGTAAGCGGTAAATGAATGCGCAACTATTGCTGAGCCGCATGGGGAGTCTACGGCTGTGATAACTAAAGTGGTCTACATCGACCCTACAGGTCGACGACTACTCACGAGTGATACACGTTAACTTTAAAAAATGGAGGTTCATGAGATTTAAATAGACGGCAGTGATCAATTAACAAAAGTTAAATTATTATGTAAGTTTTTCATCGGTTATGGGCTAACACTTGGCTTCGATTACACCTGACGATAAGTGACAATGAGGCAGTAAATGGTGAAGCGTGTTCTCCAAGAATAATTCTGGCTCTCACGTGTATGTCTGCCGGAACACAGTAATGCTGTTACGGCGGGAGATCGACATTAAGTGTGGTAGCTAGTCAGGCGGGACTGAAAAACCCTACCACCATCCAGACTCCACTACTCCTATGGACCGGGAATCGAACCCGGGACCTCTGCGATACAAGGGGCTAAATCACTGCGCCGTGGAGGCAGTCAAAGTTCTACACGAAACCGGTATATACGGCAAGTGGTCGACAACAAAAAAAGAGTTTAAGAACCACTGATCTATGGCCTCGTCACCTCTTGTCAAATTTAGGAAAATGTTAGCCTATGGGCATTAAAAAAAAGTACACTGTTTACTGCACATCACGTTGTCTATTACATTAAGGTTCTTACTTCATTATTGAACATAAAATGATTCAAATAGAGTTCTTATTAATACTATACATAAGATTGAAAATAAACGATTATAGTTATTATTATGAGATGATGGGTTGTTAAGGGCAACGGGTGAGTAAGACGTTCGGGGGTCCCTCTCCGTGAAATAGGTAGCATAACTCGCGCGATCTACGACCGACCAGCGGATAGGGCCCCGATACAAACTTCACTGTAAATATAGTTAAGCCGTTTGAGAGGCGGCGGCTTAAAACTGAAATTACTGGACGCGCGGCGGACACACCGGGAGCGGGATTAATTAAAAGTCATTGTTAAACTCCACTTCCTGTTGTTTGTTATTAATGAAAATGATACAATTAAATAAAACGGAAGTGTATGTTTTTGAAATCACCGCTGAAACATTTTACTTAACGCGTAAATAACGCGCTACACATAAAAATAACGAGTGCTTGCTTGTAGCACGGAGGTCCCGAGTTCGATTCTGGGGCCACGAAAGTAGTAGAACCTGGATAGTGGTAGTATTTTTTTTAAAGATTTCTGGCTAACTACCGCTCTTAATGAAAAAAATAAATCTGAGTACGCATGTTTCACGCCATGTATGGTTTTATTCTCACATAACATTATCTCAAATTAAGATCACCGTTAGACCCTTGCCAATAAAAGAAATGTATATATGTATAAATGTATATAAAGCTAAGAGCATAGATATGAATTATATAAACTAAACTTAATAAAGTAAAAAGCTAAAGTAAAGTAAAATAATCTATTTGAATATCCACAATGTACTTCTATGAAATAATAAATTAAAATGTTTTATGTCTATTTGATTTTGCTAATCTCCGAAAAAGTTGCATCTTATTTTTTGGGTTCAACCTGTCATTGGCAAAAACCGCTATTAATAAGAAATTTATACCACAATTTTGAACACGAATAGCAATATATACAAATCTATTTAGTTTCTTTTTTATTATTTATCTATTTTGTAAAATTATATTGATAGATGTCAATAAAATGAAAAGGTAGTTATTCCGCTTTTCACATATATTAAGCGACATAATGCCTTTTCATTTTACTCAGCAAGCAAAGAAAGAAATATTTATAAGTCCGCTGATCAAATCACATTAGAAAAATAAATAAATAAAATAAATTTAACAGAAAAAAAGAATTGTTTTCCTCCGGGTGTGTCACAAACCTAAAGTACAGCCTGACCCGCCGCGGGGGTTCTATCGAGAGCTTACGACCACTAAATACGACACTGGCCGTTCACAAATATATGGAAATTATACTGTACACGGCGCCCCTTTGTTTGAATTTAATCCCGGACTGTGTGGGGGTATAATCCGATGGTACAACTTGGCAAATCGTTGCGTGATGCTTTATGAAGCGGCTGATTGGATTTTTTCTACTTCATTAAGGTTTCACCGTCATTTCTAACCGATAAAAAAAAAGTTGTTTTTCACTTTTTAACTGAGTGGACCGATTTGATAAGTTTGTGTTTGTTTAAAAGCTTATGTATCATAGTCATCTTAAAAGATTGATTAGGAATCTTTAATATCTACGGTGCAGTGGTTTTACCAATCTCCTTGTTGCGACGGAGTTGTTTTAGATTGCCGGACCTCATCGGTAGAGTTTGAATGGTTGTAGGGTTTTTTCGAAATCGCCCGACTACCTTTAAAATGTCTAATTCAATATCAATCTGCCGCTATGATAACTTTTTTTGATAGTCATACGTGTTAGAGCCTGAAATATTCTGAGCAAAAACGATTAACCATCAATGGTTTAATAGTCACTTAACATCAGTTAAAATTCAGTTCAATGTTTGGACAGTTGAAATAAAAAAAATAGAATAATAGGACGCAATGATCGATAGCAGATAATTACATTCCCCGTAAATAAACCACCGAAATGAGTACGAATAATCAACGAACTGCTGTCGAAATTCGAGAATCGAAAATTCGAGAATATTACACGCCGAGACGCCGTAAGATCTCAGGTGCGCGGAGGATCGCAACGCCTCCGCCCCAGGGTTGCCACTTGAACACCGCGAACGCTGAGCCCATGCAAAATCAAAGTCATTTACGCGGCAGCAGCACTGCGACACGAAGCCTGAAAGTTTAAAATTTAAGCAATATAGTGCACTAAAATTAATAAGTCATCATTGCTAAACAGCTTAAACTCGACTGTAAACATAAAGCCGAGCGTTCACGAGTCAATGTTTTAATGTAAATGTATTGCCATGTACATTATTCAATTTGTTACGAGGAAGCTTAATGGCTAAGAGGTTGTTAATTTTTATAACAAAATCTCTTGTCAAAAGAAATACACTCAAAATGAAATATGAAATTTCTCATAAACATCTTGCATTTGCGATTTAACACTATCTGAAAATAAAATAATATAAATTAACCATATAATTTAAGTCACTAACCACAGCATTTTTTAAACTATATAATAAAATTAAATAATTGTTTGCATGGCGGTTGGTTGTTTGATAAATGTGCGTGTAAGATTTCAGCACAGGGCTAACAACCTCAATTTCAGTTGATATTAAGTGATATTGAGGTGTTATCGTCGAGAATATTCTTGCTCTCACACGAGTGCTAGAACACAGCTATGCTGTTATGGCGGTAGATTAACATTGATAGTGGTAGCTAGTTAGGCAGGCCCAAAAAAATCCTACCGTGGACAATGCATTATCCAGGTGGCCTTGGAATCTAACCAGGATCATCATCACTAATGGTAGCGGTAAGCCACTGCATTAGGACGCAGTCACGTTTTCCAAAGAAATCAAAGCAGCTATCTAGTCAATTACCGTGACTGGCAACCCTACTGCGATTTCAATATTGCAGGCACGGCTGTAGTCGCAGCTTGCGTAACTTTTAGTATTTACTGCACACCTCATTGCAGTACCGACGAGGCACCGTGGGAATTATTTATTTGCATGTTTCCAACGAGCCCACAATTCGCGGAAGCTGTCTCTCACTGTGCCAATGATGCATCTTGCATTCGAAAACTTCTTGCATCCATGTTGCCGAAAGTCACTTTTAACTATCGACGACTTTTTCGCGTACGAGTTTATGAAAAAAAAAAATATAACGCCAACAGCCGGACTACGGCGAAATTGAAACTGTATATTTTATAAATTGTTTTGACAAACGTATTCCTACGTACTGATCCGTTATTTTTTTCCAGCACGTTCGCGTGGTTTTATAATAAAAAAAAACTTTTTGTTCGCATACGGGGTGTAAATTGGTTTACTCCGAGGGTTTCTGTAAGCCCTATGTTACTTAAAATATCAGATTATCGCAAAGATTTCGTAACGTCGGGGTATCCAATATATCTTGTTAAGGGAAAAAATCCTCTTAACTTTGTCAAAGAAATGTCAAGGGGTGGTACCAAGAAATGTTTCGAAATCATTTATTTTGGTCGAAGAATTTATTTTCATTATTTCTTTAACAATACAAGATGTGTTTATTAGTAGTAGAATGGATTATCTATCATCTTTAAAAAATCTAACAGTCACTTATATCTATTGTCTCTAAAGTACTTTGGAAAATTTACCTTAATAATATAAAAATAAAGAAAACTTGGTAATAAAAAAATATTAAGTAGAATACGAAAAATGAATAAAGTATAATAATTTCAGAAACATAAATTTCAAGAAAATGTCATAAGCTTTAAGTGAATAAATATTACATATCTTTATTACTTCCATAAAACTTAAATAATGTAACAATAAGATGTCGCGGAAGTCGGAGATAGGTGCCGAAATTAAGCAAAGCCTGAATTTAAGGACACTGGGAACGATCTCACCCGATTACTCTTGAATAATAAAATCAATGTAATAATTTATCTCTACACTACAGTAAACGTAAAAACGGAAATTTATGAGTTTTTTTTACGGTTTTATTAGCTCACTTTTGGTTCAATCTACACGTGGCGTATACCGTTACAAATTTACGATAACTAAACAGTTTATGGCCAACTTCACCCGTTCCGCAAATGTTTAACCAATTTCGGATAAACTATTTTAGCCTTTAGATAACCAGTTTTACGAGGCCGGGTGGTCGAAGTAAGCAAAGTTCCAATTTTATAGTTTACGACTGCCGTTGTTGTCAATGTTACGTTTAAATTTCGAACCTACGTTAAAGTAAAACACGGTGAAAGTAAATATAAAACAAGAGATTTTCGCACCGTCAAAAGAAGAGAGCAATTCGTTCATGTGACGGTTTGAATTGAATTAATCGATGCTCTGCTCATAACAATGTGATATTTTGCATTTATCTATATTTTTGGTATCGGGGCAATCTTTGATTCTGGAGGTGGTTAGGGAGAAGGAATAAGAGTTATGTATTGATGAACCGAACAACCTCGCTGGTTGTCATCAGTGTTATAAGGAATTTAAATCTCAGTTTATAATACAAACGCGTTTCCATTACCGCTGTTGTTATAGCTTTTCCCGGGCTTTGTCCCACGCAATCCCCAATACGTGGTTTTTACCACATTAGCATGGAATCACATGCAGCCATCCTCCACAGTCACTGGAGCGAAAAGGAGAAGCCTTGCCGTCCACGACTTTCGCCTAAATATCATCATATATAATATCTGAGGATGCCATGTGCAGTGGCGAATTGCGTTGAGATTGTATTGTTGTCGTAGTATTTGCAATTAAACAAAGCGCTTATTAGCAAATAATTTTCTTTTATTTTATCCAACATATATACTCGTACATATACGCGTAGACACTTCTGTTTCGTTCTAGAAGTAATTTCGCAATAACACCTCAAATAATGTAAACTAAAGCAACTATCGACTGGTCTACAACTCTAACTCGAAATAACGTCATCCTAGTTTTCACTTTTGTCTCATCTAATTTCGAGAGGTTTACTCTTTGTCCTTTCAGTTACCTGAAAATTATATGAAGGTATTTAGTATTTTGTAATTGTTACATAATTTACATCTTATAGGAATTAAAAACTACTTACTATATTGATGAAAAATTCCGAAGCAACAGAATTTCAACCACATTCGGGAGGGTTAGTTTAGTTAGTGTTTAAGTAAGAATCGACTAGCATGTTGGCAAATGATATAGCCTAACGGTTTTTAGATATTTTTGAAATGGTTGTAATAATAATCTCAAGCGAAATTCATCCAATGAGCTTTATATCATGTACTTTTGCATTTAGGGTCAAAAATCGATCATTTTTAATTAGTTACTTGTTTAGTTTTTTAAAAAAAGAAATCTCGCGAAGGAATGTACTTGCGGCTGAGAGCTGTTTCGCACCTGTCACATCTCAATACCTGTTTTAAACGGATGTGGAGATCGTTCACCCAGTGCAAGCGAGACAGACCTATAAGCGTGCCGGATGAATGAGATAGAACTGCGAATGCGGCGCTTTTGTGAAAGAGACGGCGATATTGTCGCGTGGCGGTAGAGCGGGTAAGCAGCATTCGATCGGCGATCCTGCCGTGCTTGTTTTATTTAATAATCCAGTTATAATAAGGTAGCGTGTACTTTAGTTGGCTTCCGAAGTTGACGGTGTAAGGGCTTGGGAGTAAAGGCATGCATGCGTGGGATGCCTTGCCGTATTCACTATATAAGCGGTAGTTCAAGATGACATATTGGTGCTGACACGCCAAATTGATAAATACTTGGTGTAATGTTAAATTTACTTTTGTATCTGTATGCTTATAATGGGATTTGTTGGTGTTATATCTTTTGCTATAGATCACAAATTCAATCTTAAATTATTATAGTAATAATTAAAAATATTACTTTGATTATTCCTGCAGAAACGTGTTACACACGTGTTTGTATTACGTCTGCAATAAATTTAAATTCTTAATTTTATTCTTAAATTTTTCTTATTCTATACCTATTTACTTTTATCTTTTTAATATATTCACTGCGTTTGTAGGACGTCATGCGTCTTAGTGAAATTACGGGGCTATTGGTACATGACTATTAGGTTGTTCGATAATTAATGTTTTTTCTCACAGATGGTCTGGACTGCATCTTTCATGTAGTAGTAATTGTGTGGCTTGCATTATAATGTATACGCTGTTTTAAAGACTATACTTTAAACCATCTTAACTAAAAAACTGAGAGACATTAGTAAAAAATAAATCTGTTACAAATTAAGTTCAAGTTGACAATCAAAGAGAACTTTATCGACATATTTTATTATTATATTTGCGAAAGGGCAAAAATGTGGGTCAAGCTCGATAAAATTGTATGAAGTTCACGGTGAGGACTGCCTTACTAAACGCCAGAGCCCGCGTTGATTTGCTCGCTTTCTCTTTGGAAATTTACAAGATGTACCACGTACTGGTCCAACCACTACTGATAACGACAAAATATTATACGTCTTCTGTAAATATTCTAAGAAGCTATATGCGCATACGTGCGTCTTTGATGCAGTGGTTTACCTGTTCCAAGGCTCCAGGGTCCCAGATTCGATCACAGGGGCATGTGAGTAATGAACATAGGGTTGTGATAAGGTTGTTTCGAACCCGCCTATCACCCGCAACGTCAATCTGCTGCCGACAACGTTACCGTGTTTCGATAGTGATACAACTGTAAGTGAGAATGTTCTGGGTACTTTATCATCTACAGCCTCATTGTCACATAACATCAAGTTTTACCATTGCAAGAAACAAATACCTCTCGATTAACACACTAGTAGTATGTTCGATTAATTTTTTAATTGCAGTCAAAAATGTTACGAATGTTATCACGCGTGTCGAAATAATTTGAACCATCAGGCCAGACTGGGAGTGCGATTATTAATAACTATTGCAAATTAAATTAATATTTAATCGCTCGCTCGCTATCAAGTGGTTAACTTAACGCATGGCTTACGTTTAAGCCCTATAAATAAAGCCTGCAGTAAATGTTACTTATTAAGCAACTTGGTCCTTGTTGAAATTACCAACTGCTGGTTATTTAACTACTATATAACGACCGCTTTAATAATTTTCAACTATACCAGCAGCAGTTACATTTTTTTTTTGAAAAACCATTAAGATGTTGAATAAAATATTTAATAGGTCATACAGTCTGGTATCCGAATGAAAATAAAACTTAATATTCAATTTGATCTAAGTTCACAAATTTAAAGCTGTGTCTGGAAAGTTAAATAGACGGTAAATATATTTCTTAACCAGTACGTAAAAGTCGTGAACTTCCAGGATATTGGGTGAATGTAGTATTATTTTTTACATGATCCGAATTGACACAAGATGGCGTTAAAAGAACGTTATGAAAAGAAATATCAAAATCTACTTAATCCAATCGAATCAAGAGATGTTACTTTTCTAATCTAGGTTAAATGCAACGAATTATGTTCAAGACCATGGAAGGTTATTGCAGCATTTTTAGTATCTCCAATGATTACTACAACTAGATTTGGTTAATTTTATGGCCAAACAAATGAAATACTTAAATGATACGCCGACGATGTCGGTAGCTTACATGTGGATGTAGTAAGACCGGTTTTTTTTTTCCACCTCGGCACCCAATGATACAGTTTTAACGATCATCGGAATATTTAGATTCGTGTTTAGTTACTAATGACTGTTTAGTCAAGCGATAAAGCCGAATTGGAATAAGATTTTAAAGTTTTATGCGCTGTGAATTGATTTCAAATCTAACGATAATTTTGATAAGCCAATGATTTTTCGTAATAAAAGATTTGTTAAGTGCCGACAATATAATATTTTTATACTTAAAAACAAATTCATCGTCGTAAATCTCTGATGAAATATTTAATGTATACATATAAGACACGAAGTCCTGAATCAGTCGATTACTAAACTTTATATCAACTTTTAACCTGAACCGTTGGTCCTAGTTACGTTAAATTTGAAGTGTGTTCTTTGCGAGGTGTCCACAGATTCTTCGTAGGGGAAAAGGGGATTCAAACTTCAATAAAAAATCATTCTTTAATATGATGCCCTCGGTAACTAATATAAAAATTGGAAAGAGAATTGTTTTTAAATGTATATCTTGTATAAGAATTTTAACTGGAAGTTTTTTGTTTATTTCTTAATGGTTATCAAAATTTTATATAAGTAACAGACGAAAACATCGACCTTGTATTAGGAGGCTGTTTGAACATTTTATCTAAACTTATCTAAAGTTTTGTGAGATTAATGATAATTTTATTTATAATTCATATGTTATGGCTTTATGACTATATTTAGTAATGTTCTCCGACAGGACTATTGCAGAGAACTTCAAAATAAAAAAAGAAACTGCATATTTCTGTACCGGCTCATTGAATTATAACCAGTTTCCAATTATTAAGTCGCGGTATTGTTTTTTAACATAAAAACATACATAACTTTTTTTCTCGTCTCCCGTCTTGGTGAGGCAACCCCGAGTGCTCACTATTCTTTTTTCTTTTTTAGTTACGCCCATCTCCCTCGCACTTGTGTAACAAATAAAACCCGTCGGCAGGTGCTGCGTTAATCAGAACAAGTCAAAGCCTTTCGCTTTCGCCGTGGCTATCGAGATATACGAGATGTGATCCTATTCTGTTGAAGCGATGCCGAGAGAAACCGAAACAATCTATTATGGAAACTAACAGATGAATATTCATTTTTTATATCATCCAACCAACTATAAGATGTTTCTTAATTTAGTTCGTACGCTTTTTTGGTTCCTTTTAAAAGGTTCCTTACAATTGGTGTTATGATTTTATTGTTCTTATTTCGTTTGAAATAATATATCGTGTATTTGGCAATATAAAGTTGCTGAATTAATATTTATACAAGAGTTACAACAATTATGTTCCTATGTGTAAAAAGTTTGTTATATCATAAAAACTCGATAATTTTCACGACTCCATTCCAATGCTGCAAATGTGGTAGTGTACACTAGATTTACCGGAGCCGTCATTTTGACTGACTAACCCTAGATAAAAAATTTCGTATACTAATGTGCGTTTGATTTTTTTTTTGTACTGCCTCTGCCGGCATTGTTCTATACATTTTAATCCGAAACCGGAAAAATAACAATACAATAATGCACAAAATTACTACAGACTCGAAAAGAAAACCGTAAAAAAGTGTCCGTAAATCTAGTGTTAAAAACAAGCTATGAAAAAATAATGACAATCTTATTTTTGCACTGCGCCTGTATATCGTTTTTAAATTTGAATAACATAAATGCTGAAAGCGAAACGAATATGAAAACTATTCGATTTGAGTTTAAATATTCAATTATTCACCAGGCGGAGCGGGAGATGCTAATTGCCTTTATTAATTATTATATCTTGAGCGCAGTTGTTATTCGTGTTGCATCAATTAAGCAATCCGCCTGTCAATGGTCGATGCATTTTTCATTAATATAAAGATGCGTGTACAGCGGAGAATTATATTAACATTGATTCCATTATAAACGATAGCATGTTATTTTACTTGTCGGCAAAGGATTAACATTTGGGGTCAATTTCAAGTGATGTTAAGTGACAATGAAGTTCAAAACGGTGTATCGTGGTCGACCAAAGTATGGTTATAATAATACTGTAGAGGCGGTAGATTGACAATTATGGACGGTAGACGCTAGGTGGCTTCGGGAAGTAACCTACTACCATCCAAAATTCACCACTTAGATGGTTGGCGCCGGAATCGAAGTAGAGACCTTAGCATTACAAGTTTGGCTACCTGATGCAAAACAGAGGCTGACAAAAATCAGTAATATAGCTACAGCGTAAATAATACTGGAATCTAGTAATGGCTTTATATTATTAGGTTCCGAGTTAGATAGAGACATTATTATTACTTACTCGTGTTTCTATACACATTAGTATTTATCTATAGAAAACTCTTAATAATAAATTAACAGAGATCTTGACAGTAGCTAATAGTAGTAGATGAAAGGAGCTAACTTGACAGGCGGTTTCGAAGAAACGTACCATTATGCAGACTCCAATACCTTTGTGGCTCGAGAACCGTATTCTGGACCTCTGTTTTTTTATAATATTTTTCTATTATTGTACTTGTAACCCTAACATGTGTGGTCAGGCACCTCAGTGTATATTTTTTGTTCATCTTCCATTTCTCTTTCGTCTACCTTTCACTCTCTCCTCTTCCATACTTTATATTATTTTCTTTATTTCACTAAAACAAGTCCAAGTATTTTTATTTACTTATCCTTACAACTACTTATTTCTTGACATTTTTTTTAATTTCCATTACATTTTTAATCTAGCTTATTTCTACCTTGATTCTTAGCATATTTTAGATTTTACAACTTACATCAACAAAAATAGTGTAATTTACCTTTTAATTTCTCATTTTTATTTTAACTTATAACTCTACTAGCTACTTTTTTACAATAATAATACAACGCATCTCTTTACCACTTATTATTTCATTTAGATTTTCTTTATTTATATTTCTTCCTATTTCCATTTCTAAATCTAGTATGATTATTGAGTAGATGGGACATTCGGTTAGCATGTGGGGTACAGTTTCCTTCTTTCTCGGATCGTACTCGCAAGCTGGGCTCTCTTAACAGTTGATCCTGTTCAGGTAGGCGGAGAAACTGCCATGCATGAAGTACCCGAATAAGCTCCGGGTTCAGCTCCAGTTTTCTTGTTACCGGATAGGCTTTGACCGCATCCGGCAAGAACAATTTTGTTGTGGATGCTAACCCTCCACTCTTATAGCGCCCGGACCTCTGCTTCACAAGCAGTAAGCCACTGCGCCATGGTGGCATAAAAAATAAGTTATGCGATTTTAAAACTAATCAGCGGTAGGTACATATGGACATTGATTTAAGTCTTCTTTTCAAAAAATATATTTTTATAGGAAAAATAGGATATTGTATAAATAAAATCGTAGCTGATTATGAATCAAATAAATTTTTCTTTCCATTTTTAGATATTTCGTTACATTTTCTATGGTTATTTTAACACGTTCACGCCAGCACCGATTTTTCTGTCTCTCCCCGTGGGACAGCAAGCGTGTTCAACGAAAAGATTACGGAGCATTTTGCACCGACAAAAGTAGTGTTAAACGAATTGTTACAAACAATACGATCCATATTTAATATGTGTATTATGTTTGACTAACTATATGTGGTATGTAACGACGTGAAAATCTTAACTTTAACATTAAAAATTTATACCTAATTTAAATTTATTAATTATCATTATATTTTATGGGATTAATTTTAAAATAATGAATGTCATCTTGCTCCTATTGAAATAAGCGATAAATATTTGTTAGAGTTAATATCTTTAATATGAAAAGGAAAATATATTTATAAAGATGCAACTACCTCTGTGGCGCAATAGTACTTCGCTAGCATTATAAACCAAAGTTCTCTGATTCTATTCCGTAGCTACACGTGTAGTGAAGTTTGATTAGGTTTTTTTGAACCGACTGGCTGGCTATTACATGTATGTACATGTGAGAACCAGTATTCTGGGTAAGCACGTTTCATCATCTAACGGTCTCGTTGTCACTTAACATCATGTGAAAGTGAAATTAAGCGTTAGCTCATAACTGATAAATTAACACTATTTATCGCTATATCAACTACAAATACCTGACCCCTTGTAGTGTTTATGTCTAAAAAAAAGACTATACCGTAATACTGAACAAATCGCCGGACTTTGGTTCGAACGAAATTCTGCTCCTCTCGTAACTTCATACTATATAAGGTTACATCGTTATTTCTTTCTACTTTGTACCAATAAATATATCTATTTCTTTCTCCCGCGCTCATAATCGAATAGAAATCGAGAACTAATATTCGAGTTAAAGCGAATCATACAACGTACGTCAATATCAATCAAACAGTATCACATGCACGGCAAAAGCGCCCGTGTGAACATCACCTAAAGCATGAAAAATAATTCGATACCTCACCCCACTCGGATGGAAATAGAATTTCAATTGGGACTACATTTGCACATCTATGAACCGGGGTATTCGTTCCGCGGATAATATTTGACGTCTGAGCGAAATTTTATTCGAGTCGATGCGGTACGTCAATGCGTACTGATAGTGGTGTTTTGATCGATTATTTTATTTATATATCGAAAGGAGCATTTTTGTTTGTGGATTTTTTTTATATTTGTTATGGGCTAACACTTGACGTCGATTTCACCTGATGTTAAGTAACATAAAGTCGTTGATGGTCAAGCGTGTTCGTATAGAAAACATCTGTCCCTCATATGTGTGATTACCGGAAAACAGTAATGGTATTAGCGCGGTAGATTGACATTGAGAGTGGTTAGTTAGCCCGGCGAAATCGAAAAGTCTTACCA
>DWQX01004014.1:0-16052 GCA_018245475.1 Pharmacophagus antenor
TAAACGTCATCCTGTCCTGTCCAATGTCAGACTTAGCCAGGAAGATGTGTTGGTTAGCAGACTTAGCTTTAAGGGATACCTAAAATATTGTATGCACGTTTGTTACATAACAGGGCGATATCGTCGTAAAAACGACAAAGCCCTTCAAATAACTTAAAAAAAAATATTATTATTATTTTATTCTCTATTATTCTTTTTACACACCTTATATTTATGATTATCTCTGCTCAACCCTAAGGTAGACTGGACGAGAATGCCATTCGGCATTAAGTCCACCTCATGTACAAGAGTGCATTAAACTTTAAAAAAATAAATAAATAAATTGTTAATACGCAACTATTAAATATTAATCTAACACTTCTCTAAAAATAGATAAAAATTGTAGACAGTCTGGGTTGACAAAATCAAAGTCATTATCAATTAGATTCGATATATTTTTTAATTAATTATTTGTGTATGAACCTCGTGTAACAATATATTGCGGTCATGCGATTTTAACAATTGGTATCTGCAAGAAAGAATATACCGCAAAGTTGCGTCGTGAAATTAGTATAGGTTAATTTCCACCTACTAATAATTCTTCTGATATTTGTTTTTTTTTTCTTGCTTCGAGCCTATAAAACTTATTAACTATCTGGTCATTATTTTTTTGTATTCTGCTCCACTCCTGTTTTTATATAGGGCTTATCTATTAGGTTTATTTTATTAGATAATAAATTTCTTATAATAACTTATCTTTATTTCTATCGTATAATAATACATTCCTTATTCTATCAATTTCTATTGCACTTCACTTCCTCTTTAGTGCCACACACTGGTTCTGTCCGTGGGTAAAGTTTAACCTTTCATGTCTTATATATTATAATTCAAGTATTTCTCTTAAAACTATTTATCAATTTGTCATCTAGAAAATTATTAACGCTATCGCGTATAATCATTACCGCACACATAGCGCGTTCTAAAATTATACGAATGGGAAGCGATCCCAGCCACGTTAGTCAGTCATTGATAGGGCGGTGAGCCAATGAGTCATTGTGGTGTCTACCACTGTCTGCTTGTGACGCAACTGTTATGCGCTTCTGCTCTCCTGGTGCTTATAACGACGAGGCTCACCGATGAGCGGTGACGCTTTCAGACAGCTTCAATTTCAAAATGGCGTCTAATGTCAAAATTGATGTAAAGTTATGTGCCCGTACATATATTTCAAATTATATTTAAGCCTGAAACATCATATAGGAATAAAAGAACATTTATGGCGTCCAAGTTTCGTCGTTCAACGTACTAAGAAGCTAATTGATGTTATATTAGTATCGTCTTGAATTAATATATACAAAGGTGAACAGCCTAAATAAGTGTAAATAATAAATAATAAAAAATGCTTATTTAAAGATAAAATCCTTTACAAAGTGCATGCAGTCATCCTTATTAATTCTAATACGTACCTTTTCATACCCCCATACAAAAACATTACATAACTTTTAATAACATTATTCACATTATGGGTGCGTACTTATCACTGCGAGATTGCGACAAGGTCAAATGCCACCGCAATGGCCGTTATTTTCATGCTTTATTACATGTTTGGTTGAACCGGTTGGATTCGCCAATTGTTCTCTTAGGATACTTTTTGAAAAAAAAAAAATCTACTAACAATGAATAGAATGTAAGCAAAGTCTGAAGTTTTAATAGAATTTCAATCCAATTTCATCACTCTTATGGTTAAATTTATTTTTCCTGACATCAATCAAACAATGTGGCTGATTCTTAACTTATGTAACTGAAAAAAATCCTGTGATTTCTCAGTGAGACTTCTTCTTTCGTCATATAATAGATTTTTTTTATATATAACTATATACTTAATGTCATATTTTTCATTTTCATATTTATTTATTTATTCATTGTATACTTACAAAAATAAAAAAAACGTAAATAGTTCTAATGAAATGCTTAAAGTACAGGCTGACTTAAATCATTAAGTGTTATTCCAGGTAACCTAAGATGTAGATATAAGTAATGGAGTCTTTTTTTCCACATTTGGACGCCAAACAGCTCTACATGCATGGAATGTTAGTTCACCCAAGTGATTGGTGAGTTGATAATCATGTAGATCATATGACTTAATTATATATATATAAATAATAAACAACATTAATTAAATTATTTATAGTAAAGGATTTTGCTCTGAAGTTCTTCCTGAACTCTGAATTAAAAACAAATCAAAATTATTCCGCATATTGTTTAGTTGCAATTCGTAGATGATAGAAATTTATTTAAAAATATCCTTTCTTGTAACATTTAAATAAAACATAATAATAATAGTTTTAAGCTTTTGCTGACTACCGTTGCATATATGCATTCTGTGTAAATTATTAAATATGCTAAATAAATAACTCATATATGCATTTGGTGAAAACAGCTGACAGAGCCTAAAAATGTGTACATATGTCTCACATAAATGTACATATAATATAAAATGTACAGAATTTGACTTGAAGGTCTATGAACAACTGCATGATTTCATAAACATGGAACGGTTCACTATGAACCGGCCTGTTCGCAAAGCTTTTATGTTAAAGATGATTATTTTCAATCTATAACTATTGTTTAATCAAAAAAAACATTTGAGTGTTGTTGATAATAAGTTGAAGTTTTATCTACTTTTTCTTGGTTTTCTTGTTTAATATAATTATTTTTCTTAAATCAATAGTATGAGTTTTATGTAAACTATAGATTATTAATTATACAGCAGCATCTTAAACAGAAATAGCTATTATATTACTATTTTTACTTGTCTACTTTGTGAAAGACCTATAAATATTTTATAAAAATGCCCTGGTTTTTAGATATTAGATGACACAATTTCCAGTTCTTTTGTCAATATACAATGTTTATTAAAGCACTGTAACATGTGACTTTTATATTAGTACCTCACCAACAATTTTGCTTATAAGTTTTATTATATATATAAACAATTTTCAAAGTTTTATAAATTTCTTAGAAAAAAGAAGTTTGATTGTGTCAGAACTGTGTATTAAAAAAGGGATCTCAATAAAATTCGACAAATAAAAAAATCTAAATAAATATTGTATTTACAGATTAAATTTTGAGATAGAAACATATCATATTCATTTAATCTGAAAAAGGATTGTTTGTAATATATATTATACTACTTAAATAAATATAATAGTATTATACTATATTTTTTGTATGAATTAAATATCAAGCTTTGTTAACATTTATTAATGTTACATTGTTCACTGTTTGAATGCTTAATATATCTTCACAAGTCTACAAACAAACAATTATTAATAATCTTAAGTAATTTCTATCAAACATAATTAAATAGAACATAAAATACTCTGACAAATATCAATTCAAGATCTTTATAACTCATTTCTTAAAGGAAAAATCTTTCATATAAACATTTCATATAGTTTAGCTTAAGAATGATTTTGTAGTATTATTTAACCAGATTTGGTTAAAAAAAAACAGATATTTTAATATTTAAATTACCAAAGTAATATATTGGTTATAATATATAAGATATTATAATAAATTTGATTTGTATAAAATTTGCTGCAAACACTGTGTATACGAAAAACCTCATGCTAACTGCTTTATGCTTATTTATTAATACCAATATGTTTAGTTTAGTTGCGACTAAATTAAATTAGATCGACCATCTGTTTTAAAGGTCGCGGGCATAACCATACCAGATCTTATGATTTTTTTTATATTATAAGCGTAATATACATATATATATACATATCAAAAAATCATTACCTTGAAAAAATCTATTAATATTTAAAATAGGCCATACGAATTGTTAATTGTAACAGAAATAAAGTAGGACTTACTTAATTCATTCGTCGCTGTAGCTGCTGGGTCGCTTACAAATGAATTGCTACGACTCCCTGGGCCCCATTGAGGCCTTCGACCATTTTCTCTAGACTCTGTCCTCTCGGCATCATCCGCTTTACACAGATGAAATGCAAGTAGGCACCAATATAACACAAAACCGATACGCATCTTGATTTCTATTTTACTATTAAAATAACTACACACAATAATTTATAAACACTATCGCTCCACAGCACTCTATGCACATTCTCAATTTCTACACTAAGCAAAAATTTTCAATCTTTAAGGCCACATAGTATGAACAAAAACCGCAAGACTATAGCTTAGACGTTTACGATAGAAAGAAAAAATTTGTTACTCCGAAAAATTTGACGTGGGATCTCTTTATTTAATATAGCAACATTAAAAATTGCACAGATAGCAATTAGAAACCAAAGACTAACACAATAGCCAGATTATAACATTGTGGACAAATAAAGTATTTTAAACTTGAAGATTAACTAAATTGCATAGAAACAAAAGAATGATTCTTCTTTTATGAAGTTTATATATCTATAGGTATATTATAAGAGAAAGTACATGTAGTTTATAATGTATATATTTCAAAACTGATGTTTTTCTGCTCTGTGTTTTTTTATAAAATTATATGAAGATTATTTTCGTTCCTGTTACATGCAAATTTAAAATCTTTCTGAATAATTGCGCTTAAATCATTCGCATGTGACGTGGGTAATAATAATTAATATTGCAAAATGGCTAGGATAAGACAAAGTTAACTACATTACTTTGATATCACAAAAAATAGTTTTAGTTTTTGAATTGTCCATAAAATTACATAAATGCTTTTTTAGAGAAAAATGATAACATAATAAATGTAAAAACCATGTTTATGTTTAAATAACAAATAGAATAGATATTATTGATCAATAGTTTCATGACGTCACAAAACGTACTATGGTATGTTACCAAAATATGTCAAATGACCTTGCTAGTTTGTAAACAATGCAGTGACGAAGTTTGACTTGATGTAAATTTACTATTTTTCTTAGCTTTTTACTTTTCAAAGCGTGTTATATTATTATCAAGTTTTGCACTGGCGGGTAATAAGCATAAAATGAACATCGATTTCGAGACTATGGCTGTATTAGAGGAAGAATCGCAGAATGTAAGTAAAATATTTTTTTGTCGTTTATTTATTTAGTAAAAAACCCTATTTTCTATCACAGCTGCTTTTTTCTTTAAAAAAAAATTATACCCAAAACTTGATAATCTAATCAAAAATTAAATACATAATTCTATAAAAAATTACTTCCTTGTCTATTTATTGTCGTGACATGATTTCCTTGTTGATAGCAATATCCGTGCTCCAGTGGTATTGCACAACAAGATGAAAACTTTCATCATGGCTGAGTAATGACTTTTAATTTATACAAACTAATTTAACAAAAATTAATTTAATAATATCAAAAAAATCATGACAATTTTCTCTTTCTTTTACACCCAGCTGTGAATCATTCATTAATTCTTAGGTTATTTATATTTATTGTTTATTTATTTATATTTTTTAATGAGAAACAAAATATTTTTCATAACAACAAAAAGCTAATGACTCAACCTTTATGATAAATTACCATATTAAAATAGTGTTGTGTTTACTAAAATGATTTTTATTGGTTATTAAACAAGGTTCATAACATTAGTAGCATTAACTATAAATTTACCTATTAAAGTTATCAGTTATTTAATTTTTTTGCACACATAACATTCATTAAAGTGCAAGATCTATATATTCGATCTTTGTTCTTGGATAAATTATGTATTCTACAAATATTTTAGTTCATAGCTTTCTTATGTTTCAGTTTGAGTATGTTGCAGGTATAAGACATTTTTCTCTTGACATGTATGTCTAATTGAAATATATTGTCATATTAAATTAATGTTTATGTCACAAAAGGTTTATTTATTATGTTTGCTAATTTAATCAGAGATAAAGAATGATAAATTTATAAAAGAGAAGTTATTTAAATTTCATTACATTGTATTAATGGTTTAAAAAAAATTAGGGGATAACAGCATATATTCACTTAAAATTGGTAATTTAAAAGTGAAATGTATCATTCAAAAAAGTACTAAATTTGCTATAATATTTAAACAATTAATTGGTGTTTTCGAATTGTGGATTAGTGTCCTCTATATTTTCTATAAAAATTTGGACATCTACCAGGTATGTTACAAGTCAGTATTTACATCATATTGAATAATATCTTCTGTTCATATGAATAAAAAAAATCCTTCAAGCACTCTTTTCGTTTATTGTATTTCATTTCAGTTCATGATTTTTTTAAAATTTAGAAATGTGTTATGTGCAGTCTGTAATATACACACAGAGCCATCTATCTTTCGTCATCATTAGTGTTCACGATCTCACAAAATTTATTAGTTTCAAACTTATTTATATAGATGGCTCTGCACAGAAGTCTTGTGTGGATTTAGTTTTATGGAGTAGTTCATTATCTTGTACCATATTTCTGATATTTTTTTACAAGAAAAATTCATAGTTTTAATAATCGAATTATGAAATTGTCAATAGGGATTTGAAATACGATAGTGAAGAATTTAAGAACTTTAGTCTCGTCTACACTACACAATTGCAATTAATATAAATTTAATCATAAAAAGAATGTCATCTCGGAATGAAGACTAAATCAAGTATCTTTTAACATTTATTAAATATAGGACGTATAGTGTAGAACCTTGTAATGGCTTGTTGTCCGTATGAGCCTTGTCTTTGTTTACATTACGACACAGTAACTTTCGTGATAAGATAACCATCGTTATCAATTTTAGGCTGTTATTGGTGAGATCGTTGGCTCTTTCGCTATCTTGTAATGCAATAATACTAACCATTTAATGGCTATATGACTCAGGGGCACACCTTTGCTTTATCTGCTGCAATAAGAAATAAAATTAAATTCCATGATTTTATTTCTCTTCAAAACCTTCATGTTTTTAGGCCTTTTTCGGTTTGTTATATAGATGAATTCAGAAAAAAAAAATTAATATAAGTTATAAGTTAATCTTATTAATATAAATTTTTGGTCAATATTAGAAACAATGATAAGAGATTACAAAAAAAAATTAAATTATATTCAAATCATATAAAGGTAAAAATGCTCAAACTCTACAATTTCTAAATCCCATAGAAATATGGTAACTTAACATTTTACAAACGTCTGAGACGAACGTTTCTAACTAGTGCTTTTTCTACATTAAATTCATGCTATTTTAAAAAATCGTTCGGTGTTAAAAGTACACTACAAAAAAGTACTTCTACAAATATACCCTAGAAAACAAAAGTGTTTTCTAGGGTATATTTGTAGAAGTGAGTTAAAATAGCAAACATAATTAATTTTTTTGTTTTACTTTAATTAAATTCGTTATTTGAGCATTTTTTTTATATTCGTCCTTACATTTTTGCCGTTAGTGTGTGTAAAAACGTAGTAACGGTGATAAATATGGAGCTGCCAGACCGTGGAGTTTAGTCAACTAAATCATATTGGATTAATGAGTGTCTTTCTGCAGCAGAAAAAAGATACATCAAAATATTTATACATATTTGCATGTTAAGATTTTAAAGGTGATAAATTAGTAAAAATGGTTTTTGTACTTATTAATTTCTATTGTTATTATTGTTTATTTCGAATTTATATTTAAAGTTATTTCTATTTTTAGTATAAATAGATTTTTAAAATCTAACTTATACAGAGGTAAGAATGGGAGTCAATACAATGAGAAAGTGTTTATTAACGTCTTTATTAAGTTACGACGATATCCTATGAAATCAGTCATTTTGGAGGTAAAGACAATAATGATTGCCTCGTACGTACAGTATGTAGTAAGGGAGAATAATATATTACTTTCCGCCTATAAGATTACCATGAAATAAGCTTAGTTGTTTATTAAAACCATGAACTGAATAATGAGATGAGCTAGAACCACTATTATTGCATTAAGAGTAACACTGGCACAGTGGTTTTTTATAAATAATTAGACGTATAATGACATGGTAATTGTAAATATTGTTAAATACTTACTTATTTACAAATTTTCTCTCTGGAGGATAGAAATTGTGCGACATGTAGTGTTTACTTTCAAATCTGGACCAGTGAGTAATTAAGATGACGATTTCGTTTTGAAGAACGGCTGGAATGAAGCGATTAATTATTGATAAATAACAAACGCGCTGCGTGCCCATATTCACGTATACGCCAAACGGAATATATTTTAATACCCTGCAATGAAATTGCGAGACGATGGCGTGAGACTTATTTAACCTTGGGTGTTCTTTTTACGTCGCAAACTCGGTTCCGACCTAGGACAGCTGCTGCGCAGTTAGGTGTATATCGCGTTCAACTACGCAACACCATCACAAGAAATGTGGATAAGAATAAATCGTTTAATTTCGTAAAATGTTGTTACTGTAACGTTAAACTTTATGCCAATGAGTGATGAATCCTTAAAACTTATTTTCTTATCTACAAAGATATGACGAAAAATGTAACTCTAATTATTGTCCGTCGATAAATGAGACTTGAAAATAGTTTCGAACGAAAAAAAACTAGTATAATTATAAAATTGGTTCAGCCTTTTGGAAGTTACGATAGTATAGATATGTATATGGGATGCACTTATAAGTGCCCTATATTTTGATTGCAATTTAAAATCAAGTTAACGCGTGCTTGGTAATGAAGAGATATAAATAGTTAACATACGTGAGCTGAGTACGTTCCATTTGACGGTGATATTGACCTCGTGATAAAATTTTCTTCTCCTGAGAAAGAATGCCGGAACTCTTTCTTATTGCCAGAAGGGGAAGCAGTCGGTAGGTTGGCTATTCGTTTTTCCATCTCTATTTTTGACCACCAGTTCACGGGCACTAAGAAGACGGACTGTGACTACGGATTTTTAACATCCTGATACTTCAGGAAAAAATTTTTGAATGTAATGTTTTTTATATTACACATCATATTTAGATAGTGATTACATTGGTCTTTAATTATTTTCGATTTTGATTCTCCTGGCGGTTAGTTTTCCTGTTTTGCACTATTTAGCTTCGAAACATACCGAAGGTGAAGAGAAACAATGGGTTTGACCTAATTCCTTAATTATATACATGTTCTTTACGTTAAATTATGCAGCTACGTATCTAGCCTAACATGTTAAGATTCTACTTGTGTTACATATTTCTTTTTGTAGAAAGAGTATGCTATAAACGTCGTGAATTCAGAATCTGGCAGTCCAATGCCCTCATTAGTATTTTTAACTGGGGGTTTTTTAAAAAACTTGATTTGTAATGTCGTGTTCTTTGACTCGAACGACTCTTACAATTCTGTTACATTTGATAATAAAAATCCAACACACGTCGTCAATAAGAAACAGAGTAAAACTTTATTTTCTAATTCGCTTTAGAATGAAGATTATAAAAAATTATCGTATATCGGAAAAAAATGCATGTAAATCACATGTGTATCAGTGTTTATATTTAGGTTTTACGTTATTTACAGATAAAACATAAGCAACAGTGCAGCCTTAATTTGGCCGAAATCGTTATACTAAAAGCATAACACAAGCCGCAAACAGATAAACTGGGACAGTTTATCCACAAAGTCATAAAAGCTCACATAACCTTTTAGTACATTATACCAGTTATGCTACCCTAGCTAGCGTACACAAATGTAATAACAACCCAATAAAGTCAACTGTTTATAAAGAAAGAGGGTTCTGTAGACATTCCAACCGCGATATTCCAGGTAAAGTATGTCGATGACGTGTTCATATTACATCGTATAAGTGGACACAACTAAACAATATCATAATAGATATCAGCTTAAAAAAATGTATATATTTTCTTCGAATGTGATATATATAAAATAATCGTTGCATTTCATAAGTTTTTCCCCTAAGAATTAAACCACATAGTTAAAATATCAGAAGAAAATACACATTTGATAAATACTTACATTTGCTTTAAAGCGGCGACTTTGGTAATTTATAAAACGTACGTAAGTAAGTATAAATTGCATTCTGTTGCCGAGTGCAGCCGAACGATAAGGTCACTTATCCAAGGTGGGGAGGAGTACATTAAGCTCTTGCGACACGCACCGCACGCTGTACGGTGTGTTTGTGGTTTTGTAGTGTACGTGTGGTGTGATGAATAAAGCACTCGTTTCCCTTCGCCATTGACGTTCTAAAAGTTTTGTTTTTTCTTTAACAAAAAAAAAAACAAAGAAAGAACGCGCGGGTCGTTCGCAGCGCGGGGCGAGCGCCGACGGCTGTCAGTTTGCGTTGAGGCAGTCGCTAAAGCGGACATACCGTGATAATCCTGTCAAATCGTAAGTAAAAAGTTCATTCTCATTAATATTACACGACAAACGTGTATAAATCTAAAGTAACACTAACATCAGTATATAAATAAATTGTATTTACCGTGCTAAATATATTTGTTTTACTGTATTTATTTTAGGTTATAATATGACAATATTACGCCGTACAAAATGAGCATCATTTGACGCGTAGTTCGGTCGGGCCGTATCGGCGGTCATTTGTTGCTAACTGAGAAACAATTGCGTATTTTGTTATTGAGTTGCAATAACGCAATAACATTGTTGCAATCTTTTTTGTTGTCTCTAGGGCATACTGTATAATTGTCTTTATACTACGCATGGAATTTATACCTAACTCGAATAATTATACGTCGGATTTCGGATTTTCGTTGTTGATTTACACGGTGCGATTACAGTTCTTATTTATCAACAATGCTATTGACTATACTTGTTTTAAAAGTTTTGACAATAGTTGGGCATTTTAGCAGATGATAATTAAATTAAATGTATGTTTTGATAACTGGTGCATTTATTAAGTTTAACTTACTAAACAGATGATAATGTAATAAAATAAATATTAAAATATCTTTTAAGTTACAACATTCAACATATTACGCAGTTGTGCAACGAAGCGATACAGCACGATGGTAATTTCTTATAGCTGGTGTCAGTAAGCATTCTCTTTGAAAATGTTCTTTGAACTCATGTAGTTACTCTTAATCGTGAAAACATAATTTGTAGGATTGAAACCTTAATACATTATCTTCTATATATATGTTCTAATTGCTAAATACATGAACGCATATTTTTTAAAATAATACCAGACGTTGTTTGATATATTTGTTATGATAAACTTGTTTAACACAAGTCTCCTTCCTTTTTCAATACGTTTAACTTATTATGTTCACAGAGTAAAACTTTTTTAACGATTAATAATAAGCGAAGTCTGTGAGCCAATGTGTTGATTTAAAAACAGGGCAATGTGACCTTAAAGCCCGTTGCAACGATCCATGCAGAACGGTTCTCTGCGCCTACGCAGTTAGTTGCCCGGCGCTCGTTCGCGTCGCTGCGTCACGTCAACTTTCACGATGCTGGTTTGAGGACGTCCCCCATATATAAACAAATAAAAAGTAATTGCCATTAAACGTTTACAACCTTTTAAATTAGTCCATACTGCACTTAATATACGTAGGATTCTTATTAAATGCTTTATGATTTTTCTATTTCAGTTAACATTGTTAAAATTTTGGTCACAGTTACCAGTGTAGTAATTTTAAGTAAATAATAATCGTCAATTACACTACGTCACATTTATCTGTAGCTCGAAACATCTATATAAATTTTATTGAAATTTCTCTTGTTGATGGCACAAATTGCGCATCTTACTCAAACACTAATGGATAAAGTGTTTGTGTACAGATATCGTATCTGTTCATGTTCATTCATCTAGAGCAAAATAAAAAAAAACACTGAAGAAAATGTGGGATTCAATAGCTCATTTAAGTAATTTACAGATATCAACATACAGGTAACCCCACACTTTCGCTCATTCTACTTTCGCACATTTTTAAAAATTCAACTTTTTCATTTGATATTTATTGCGAAATATTTAGCTTATTATAGAAATCCATATAAAAAAAGAAAGAAAGAGTGGTATTTGACTGACTCTTCACGAGTGTTTATAAATTATACACCCGATCGCACTTAACACGACTGTTTAACTTCATTACGCATACTTGTTGCTAAATAAATACTGTAAAACACGATTGTCGGTGCATATTTTCTTTAATTTTCAAACAATCAATATTCGCACACACTTTCTGGAACCAATTATGTGCGAAAGTCAGGGGAGGGCCTATTGTTTTAAATACAGAAAAGAAGTCTAAAAGAAAGAATATGATGGTGTCTTATTGAAGTATCTCCTATGCTTATGAAAACAATTGCGGTAGTTAAAAACTATTAATTAATATTTATTCGATGTTAAATCTATTATGTACAGTTTACCTTCGAGAAAATGGTATTTTGTAAAATTTATGAAGCTATTATATTTTATAGGGCTGAGTAGGCAAGCCGGCGTTTAAAATTTTTATCAACGATTCCATAGTTCCGTGAATTTTAGTCACAACAATCTTTTTATATGAATCTTTCACTAGTAGTATTATACGAACCAGCTTTAGTTAATCCTAACGGCGAAACTGTTAAAAAGTATAAGTGCAAATAGCTGATATTGATTTGAGAATGACGTTGTTTATTCGGTTTAATGTTTATTTATTTGTTAATTATGATTTATAAATTGATTGTTTTTTTTTTAACGTTTATGGGCTAACATTTGACCACGATTGCACCTAATGTTACGTGACAATGAAACTGTACTTGGTAGAGTGTTCGCCCAGAATACTTCTAGCACTCATAAAACTTACGTACTTTATAGACCATAACTTACATGTTTCTTTACTTGCTGGAGTGTGTCACTCCTACATTATCTTGAATGGTATTAGAACTTGTAGCGTTGTAGCGTATATCAACATAGATTTGTTATTTATAAATAGAGCCAAGTAAACAAAATTGCATTTGTAACCACGCCTCACCTAAGGAAGGCATATTGAAGTAGTTAAGCATTATTTATTGTTCAATGCCATATGCAGCACATGTATATTTATCATCCACTTCTTAACTACTGGTTTATCTTTTCTTTATTGGTTTGCTCTATAAGGCGATATTCAAGTATTGCGATGTAAGAGTGAGTTAGGGAAGTCCTAACAAGTGTAGCACATTTGACCTAAAAATAATTTAAACAAGTAAAATTTAGAAATGTAGCACTATCTTTTTTTTTATGATATCTTTCGGTTCTTTTAATTGGTAAGCGATACGCTTGGGTTTAACAATACGGCACTGTTTAAGATGTTGCATATGACTTTTTTTAATTAAATATCGCATCCTTTAATTGGAAGATTTAATCACTTTCTTCCACTATTTCAAAATATAAAAAAATATGTAATAATAATCTTTTCACAATATTGCATAGGGAATATTATTCTTACAATAAGAAGATAAAAGTTGACGTCATGGTATAAACGGTTCATCTAGTCTAATTTTGAAAGTACAATATTTTTTATGATATTAGTTTTAAATGCTTCTTATGCAAAATTTCATTTTATCTTAAGTAACGATGTTGCATCGGAGGTGCGATATATTGTAAAAAATAGAAATTCTAAATAATTATCAATTTGGTCTTAAAGACCGAATATGATCAGATGTTGGACCTTGTCATTCGGTAATTAATAACTAATTGTTTCTTGAATTATTGCATGAATTAATTTATACTTAATTTATTGCATGAATGGGTTTGTATTGTTAGAAATCGAACATAATGTTAAAAAAAATATATGTATTCGAATCGAATACGACTTAATTCGTTCCGTTTTTGAAGATTTTTGTCTTGCGCCTTTGTAAGGCGTATATGAAGACAATATTTCAATCTTTCATTCAGTAAATAACAATCTAATTTATTTTTGACATGGATTATAGTTGTATGTAAATGTTAGAAACTTAAAGTATTAATTGAAGAAAACACTCGGTCAAGGCTTTTGCAAAGGAAACTTCAGCGCGACACGAAAAGTGCTAATTTTCAAATTTATTGACATCCATCGCAATAATGTCGACGACCTATCGGCTTGTTATTGCCGATACGTTTTGCAGTTTCATAGGCGCATTAAACTTGATTAATTGCGTGCATACGCCGACCGGGTCGTTTGCGGGGCGATGTCACGCGCAGCTTTACTCATCGGCGTATTGATAAATAAGTAAGCAACATCATTCGCCTGAACTTTGTTCACATTGCTATGCTAGAATCGTTCTAATACATTCAGATAACATAAATATTCAAGTTTTTTACTGTTTCTCGCAATTTGCTAACACTAAGTAGATCTTAAATGTTTATTATGATTCCTATACATAGTTATAACTATATAAATAAAAATCTGTAAGGTCTCAATGCATTCCTAAATCATCCGATGTTAAGAAAACTGGCTTTCAATTTTATGGCGGAAAAACATGTATTAAGTTCTTTTTATTAGAAAGTATGCCCGATTTTCAATAAAAATTAAATAAACTACAAGCAAAATCTACCCCTTCTATTTTATGTTTCTATATAATTCTTAGGGTAAGTTTTTTTTTTCAAAAAAAGAGAATTTGAATACTAACATCCGCATATATCAGCATAATTTCTATGTTTGGCGCCGGCGGAATTGCCATGAAATTTTCATTTTTTGGAAATCAGATAGAATATAGATTCTAAGTATAGGACAAAACATTTAAACGCCTAGCTTTTACAATATTGCAAGAACGAAAGACACTAAAAAAGTTTGTTATGTGATTTTGGACTTAAAAACGGTACAGAATTGGTTCATCTGTTACTTTTCAATAGTAACAAAAATGACAAGGTGTGATTTCACCGGCCGTCAAAGTCTTAAATCTACACCACTCGATGAAAAGTTAAGGGTCGTTGTATGGTCTTATACTAAAAGAAGAAATATCTAACAAACGAAAATGTAACAATCTTCAAGAAACTACGCCATCGTTGCAGTAAAATGTGTCGCAATGCTAAACGGAAACAATCATGACTATCGAAGAACCTTTTTTTTTTGTCTGCGCGGGAAAAATGCATTGCTGCACCGTACCCTCCCACGGTGGGGAGGGGGGGGGTCCTGGGAATTGGCCCAGGGGCTACCCACCAAAAACCCCGCCGCGGTAAACCGCTAATCCCCTTCGCTCCCTCCTCCGCCGTCCCACACCCAGTCCTCATCGCCCGACGAATCGGACGACGAAGACAGAGTGAAGGTGGCGTCAGATGAGCCGGGTAGAGTCATGGGAAGCCTTGCGGATACGATCACGACCCTGCCAGAGGATGCCCGCGTGAGCGGGCCCGCCTGTGTCCTCCCCCAGATGGTCGGGGGAGGTACAGCCTGTGGACGCAGTTCCTGCGTCCACGGCTGCACCTCTCACGGTGCAGGTGCGTGCAATGCGGGCAACGCTGGTGTCCCACCACCGGTTGCCCGCGCACCTGCATTCGGGGTGTGAAGGCGGTCTTGCAACCGCCTCCGCCGCCCGTTTCGTCTTCGGCGGAGCGGGTTTTGGGAGTTTTCGTACCTCACCCGCTCCTCGCCCTCCTTGTGGGTCATGACCCCCTCGGCGGAGGAAGCCACGGCCTCCCAGACCCTCTCGTCGCAGATCATGGCATCCATGACCCGCGGCAAGGAGAGGTCGGCCCGACCAAAGTCTCAACAGCACGGCGCTGCCCCGACCAGGCAGTGCACACCGCGAGGGTGTGCGCTGCCGTGTCGTCCGCTGCACCGCACTGGTGACACTTGGTGGTCTCCTCCCTTCCGATCCGGTGCAGATAATGACCGAAGAACCCGTGCCCGGTCAAGAGCTGCACCAGCCGGAAGGAGAGAAAGCTGTGCCTTCTCAACATCCAGTCTCGTAGGAGGGGTGCGAACGCTTGAAGCGTTTCGCGCCCCGCCGTCGAAGCCATGAGGCCGAGACGCGAGATCCGGTCCGCCACCATGGACCCCCCGGCCATCGCGAGGTGTGCCGCCTCCTCGAACGACTCCCTCCGGGCTGTAACTAGGGTGTCATCTGCTATGCAGATGACATCCATCCCGGGGAGTGTCTCGCCGCGCAGCACCCAGTCGTATCCGATGTTCCACAGGAGAGGGCCTAGAACCGACCTCTGTGGAACACCCGACTCGACCCGGCGACTGCGCAGCTTGCCACCTCTGGAGACGAACACGACCTCGCGATCGGCCA
>DWQX01004015.1:0-16050 GCA_018245475.1 Pharmacophagus antenor
AGTTCCCTATTTAATAAGGTAAATAAATAATTTGTAGAGCACTAACTTTTGGAGTTTTATTCAATATTGTATTTTTTCAAGGTGGTCTCAAACTTTTGGCCGGCAGTGTATATACGTCAATATAAATTTGTACTTTGCGATATATAAAACTTAGTTCGACCGTTAACAGGTTAATAGAGTTTGCACGTTTACATTTCCACAAAAAAACATTTTTAATTGAAATATCATAAGAACTAAATAATATCATTTAATTATGCCGCGTTAAGAATAGTAAACCCATTATGGGAATTATTCTAAACAAACAAGTTCAGAAGTGGACATAACGAATTTAACTATCCAATATTGACTTGTAGTTAATTCTATTTGTGTTGTATAAACTAACAGACCAACATAAATACAAAAGGAAGGCCTGCCACCTAAGAAGCCAAAACAATGGCCCTAACAGTTTATTTTGAAGCGCACTTTCTCAGAAGGCTCACGTCCGTTTGATTGAGAACTCTTATAAATAAATTTTCGATACGTGTAGTGACTTAAACGGTAAATTTAAAAAGTTTAAATAAGCCGTTTCATTAAATATTCTTTTATTTAACATTCATATCTAGAACATTCTATAATAAAGAATAGAAATATCAAGTTGTAGCAATTCCTCCTTTTATTTTTTATAACGCCACATTATGTAACAAATATGAAATATATTTTTGATTAGCTTATATTTAACATAAGAAATGGAATTATCTCATCAGTATTTAAAAAAATGTGTTTTTCTAATACATAAGGCAATTCCATATAAAACCTGAACGAAAATCTGTCAAACGATCACAAGAGTCAATTCAAATAAAAAAACACATTTGTATATGTTTTAAAACAGGATTTTTCAAGCAGTAAGTCGTTAAGCTAAAGTAAATGTCATAATTATTCTCTTGTGTAAGCAACACGCGAAGGTAAGCCTACAATTATTTTAACTAGGGGGGGTAAATTCAGTGTTATATTTAGTGACAGGAAAATATGGAGTGGAGATTGGGACTAAGTGGTTTTCACTTTGTAATACATATCAACATTTGAGCTAACAAACAAAGGAATTACATTTAAAAAAATAAAAAAATTAATGCAGTTATTCTACACCACCAAGTGACAAGAAGTGCAGAACGTTCACCTAATTATAAGTGATACGCTTGCTCGTAACAATAGACTACAAGGTAACCTGTTTCCTTGTGTATACTTAAGTATCTTAAGATACTTACACAGCAATACATCGCTCTCCTATTTTTAATACGTAAAATGTCAGACCTTGTCCCTGTCTAGTACTTTTAAGGGATAATCCAGAGGATAACAAACAGAACCCTATTATTATGGTTCTGATGTTCATTTGTCTATCCGTATATCAGCATTCTTTCTGTCATGAATCGTAATATGTAAGATGTATAAATTTTCTCAGATTTTATATTTATATTACCACTAAATCAAAATAAAACGACACTTATAAGGAACTTCATTTTATTTACGTTTATGGTACGGAATCCTTCGCAATGCGTATTCGACTCGGAATTTGCCATTGATTTTATTTCATTAGCCACATACACAGAGCCATTTTAACAGAAACATAGTTACCTTTACACACTGCGCTAATCAAATTATAATTTTATCTGCGTAACAAACGTGTACGAGAGTGAACCAGTAACAATTGCTACATTTATTGAAAAAAAAAAAAAATTTAATACGCGATGAGATATAAACCCGAATAAGTCAAGTGATACCTTGTTGCGCGCCAACAGCACATTTGTAGCCTTTACTAGCATACTTTGTGTCCATGTTGATATTGTAAGCGTTAAGTAAAGAGCTATAAGAGTCTGTTAACTTCGGCTACTGCCTACGCTATCACTGTATACTAATAATAACAAAATGACGTGTATTCGGGTGCATTAAAATTCTTGACCATGTGTCAAGCTCGTACAGCCAATGGCTCTTGTTCAAATACCCTTAGTTAAAGTTCCAACATAACCAGTCCATGTTCAAAATAGTAGAAAAAAATCTGTTCTAAAGTATACTTCTCTATTCATCATACAGACTGCTTTTGTTAAATAGTAGTGATTAAACAGTATATCATAGATTAAAAATGTAAGGTTATTTTAATAATGAAAATTTAGCATCTGTATTGTACTCATTTTAAATTAACCTCTTCACGACCTTGGCCACATATGTGGATGTTTAGTATTGCATTTACAGTTAATTTACATTATAATATATAGATAAAAATCTTTAATATATTGTATTTTAATATTTATTTTATACCTTTAGTTATTGGCCACCGATGAAAATAAAATTAATAGATTTTACTGGAATTTTAAAATTTACTTATACTTCTCTTTTGTTAATGAAAACTCGTTCCTGGAGAGGTTAAGTACGATGTGTTACCGTATTTTTTTCACATTTTTATTGATTTACTTTAAGAAAGACCATGTGACCTTCATATATATTTGTATACTCGGTAAATGGTCTTAACCTACATTTTGCATGTAAAATGTTTTCTGTGAAAAATTTAAATATTATTTTTATTACTATTAACTTACGTAGATAAATTATTATATTTAACATAAATAACAAAGCCTTATTATAAGAATAAAAGAATATAAAAAAAATTACATATTATTATTACTACTAACTTACGCAGATTAAATATTGTATATAACATAAATAACAAAACCTTATGATAAGAGCAAAAGAATGTAAAAATGTAAATTTTAATCATCTTTTGTATTAGTTCTTTTGATCTACGAACTCTAATGACGTCATAGCGTTTAAGATAACAGTTTGGTTGACATTTTGCCGAGTTTCTATTAAAACTGGAATGCGAAGGATAAAAGGAACAGATATTCAATAAAGTGAATGATTCTACATTGGAAATAAGGAACTGATGACTTTTTTCCGTTCAATATGTTTGAGATTGCTACTTAATGAGATCGTTCTTGTAATGGACTGGACAAACTTAATCTAATTTCCACGAAAAGATTCCTAACGTAATCACACTCGGGCACTTCCATTTTATTATCATTACTTCTTGCTTTCAGTTGGAAGCGTTTCTCTCGCGGTTTTTTTTATATTCTTGTAGAAGTAAAAATTCCTTGTTTGGAATATTTTATGACAGGTTATCATGAAAATGCATTATATCTATGTATTTATAAAAACTATTCAATTATTTAGCAAAAATAATAACCTAATTCTTAATTGAGACATTTCACTCTTATAAAATCAGACAAAATTTCAAAATATTTGTGTAAAGAAATTGTTTTTTGCAATTATCTAATTACATAAAAACATTTCAATTCAATTATTTAATAAAAGTTTTTTGTAAACACGCATACAAACGAAACTTACCATCTTAACTTAACAATCACCAATGGTTATCTGGTCGACGAGCTCAAGTACAAATCTGCTTGAGTTAGCTGACTTTAGGTCGGCGACTCGGTGTGCTAAGAGCAAACAGCCAAACATGGCGGGCAAACTGCCTTGCGTTGCACCTGACGAAGTTTGAATCTTATCTATTGGTGTAGCACTACTGCAAACGTCTTTGTAAGCTCGTAAATTTCACACATCAAGACGTGTTCAAGATGTTTAAATAACCAAAATTCTTTTTTAAACATTTCAAATTTATTTACAACCCAATTAATAAATATTATATCTGTTATTTTCATTAATAATGTTGTAACTTTGAACATTGAAATTATTATATTTTTTAATCGGTGACTTTAAAAGTGGTAAGTCTGTCTGATAAGTCGTGGCTAAATCTGATTTATTTTTCATTTCATAAGTAACATGTTCATGAGTCTTCATAGGTGTAAATTAAAAAAGAAGCCTAATTTTTTGTTTATTTCTGAGCTAATAAATGGTTTTGTTCATAACTTATCTGTAGATGTTGTTTTAGCTTCTTTGTGTCTACAAAATTATTACAATCTGTAAGTAAAAAAGGTTGTTTTGAAAATTAAAAAAAGGTTTATTAGTAGGTAGTGGCTAAAACAGCTGTCTATTGTATTTTTATGGGTGTATCAATAAAAAATAAATAAATGAATGTTCACAATTTTTTTTGAGTTTTAAAGGCTTAGGTAAAATTACGGGCGCCGCATAGAATGCGAAGCATCGGAACAATGCTAGCGTCCTGCGTGAGTTCGCGCACATTCGTTGTAACAAAACAACGAAACAGGTAGAAAAACCCGACCGTGGCTAATATTAGACTCGCTCGCAAAGCAAACACACTTGGCACATTTTTAATTAATGTAAATATAACATACTTGTATAAAATTATCTAAAATTCTTTCACGTGAACGTGTTATAGAAATAAGGCATACCGTTGAAGCTTTTGTAAAAGGGAGAGTACATGATATTTTTATAACAGATGAACTGAATTGAGGAAGAATGTCGATAAAGAAATAAGATTCTCAGTGGTGTTATATTTTATTTGTCATTGTATTAGGAATACAGGAAAAAACAATCACATGCTGTATAATGTTACTGCGCGAACTTAACGACGAGATTGAGATTTGGATTCATAATTTGTACGCTTATTTTCAAAAACAATATTCATCATCTATATCAAGATGTGTTGCTTTTCACGTTAATAATATATTTTTTAAATGATACTTCTTTTTTTGGATTACGAGCAAGCGATAGCAAATAGGATGAATTAGTCTCCAATATTGGTTTTAAAAAAAATAACAAGCCTGTAGAAAATTATGGGCATTGCCATTTTGTCAAGTCCAAAGCAAGAGGAATAAATAATTTCGAAATCACATTGTATTATCGCTTTTAAGATAACAATAATGTAACATTTCACATTAAAAATTATGTACATTTAAAACTCCCATCCGTTCGTTAATTGCTTTTTCTTATAACGTTAACTTGCTCATACTACCGTTCTAACCGTTTAAACACGGACTCGCTATCTCTACCTCCGAAGCTCAGACTAATGATTAAACATAAATACTTTAACGTTCATTAAAATATTCTTGGCATTTAGAGAGTCCGCTGTCGATAATAACTGGGCACGTAAGCGAGGTCACTTTTTAATTGGTCCGTATACAACTTCATCGCTAGAGGACCCTATTTTTTTCTCCAGATCAATTGACACTTAATATCACTATTTATTAAGGATTTTAATATCTCGTTAACAGATAATTTAATAAAACAGAGATTACATGTACGAAGACGAATTACAAAAATAAACATTATGATGTCGCTGACAACGTGAGTATGAGTAACAAGTAAATCTTCCATTAAATAATTTGACTCCGTATATCTTTTTCCGAATGGTTTCCGGTTTCTATTCGATTCTCAATGAAACGACGCTGTCGCCTCACAATCGCTCTGCCGACAATCGGATCAACGGAAGCCCACCGATATTTACACCTTTTGTATTGCATTTCTGTGTGACATATTTTATACTTTATTTTCCATTTTGTGTACAGATAGACAACTATACACCATAACAGATTTTAGAGACTTTTTAATCTGTATATATAAAATTTTAAGTGGTCAGCACTTTAAATTTGATCTGTTGATGGACTTTTTTTATCGGTTATGGGCTAACACTTGGCCTCGATTTCACCTGATGTTAAATGACAATAAGGTCGTAGATCGTGAAGCGTTTTCACTCAAAAAAAACTGGCTCTCACATATATGACTGCTGGAACAGCAATGCTGTTATGGCGGCAGGTTGACATTGAGGGTGGTAGTAACTAGCCAAACGGATTTAAAAAAACCCTACTACCGTCCAGACTCCACTACTCCTGTGGCCCGAGGAACGAACCCGGTACCTCCGCATCACGAGACAGGCAGGTAAGCAGATAAACTACTGCGCTACGGAGGCAGTCGAAATCAAAAAGTCGTGGGTGACCTTCCTATCGAAGCACAGCCTAAACCATTGGATTCTACGAACATGAAATTTGTAATGTGTAGGAATAAATTAATAAAATATTATTTTGAAATACCACCACTCAAAGGGTGGAAGGGCGCATCAAATTTCAATAAAACTTTTTATTTTTCAAGTCGTCGAATATTAATATAATACTGGATTGGTCTTAATAATAAATAAAAAAACTACCAAGCTTAGAGAAGTAGACGGATGACGGCCCGTATAGAAATGTTTGCCTACATCCTCCTTATGTTAACTTTTAATCAGAAGATGACCTAGTGTATAACTCACAATGAAACAAAATTCCGTTAATAAACAGTTTACCTGAAGTAGAAGTACCATTAAGTCGATTAATACCTACCTTACTCTACTTAAGCAATGATGAAAATGCATAAAACAATCGATGCAAAATCTCGGAGAAAGCGGCAAGGATAATATATAGTAAAGAAATGTTATATGTTTAAAACATTTATTTTTCACGTGTGTATTTGAGTGTGTATGTGCCAACTGCATTGCCATTAGCACGCAACTGTTTAGTAGTATAAATAAATATCCTTGTCGACCCTTTCAACTTAACGATTTTTTTAGTCATCATCATAAGCCGATAAATGCCCACTGCTGGACATAGGCCTCCCCTAAGGTTCTCCACATCTATTTTATTGGTTAGACTAAGCTAATGCTCTATTAATATTATAGCTTATGAAGAGATTAACATTGAAAAAATTATATTTGAATATATCTTTATAAACTTCTAGAAAAATAATATCCCTCTCGCATTTCACGTTAGAGGAAAGTGTTAAGTTTTGAAGTAAAAAAATTTCTTTGCAATTGCCAATCTTTATCATATACATCAATACTGCAAAAATTTTTGTAAGTATAGGGATTAATTACTATTGTTTTTATTATAAATACTCTTTAATCATAAAAAAATATATACGTATTCGTCCAATCTACAACTCTTTTCGTGTCGTAGGCCAAAAAATTTTATCACTACTATTAAAAACAGAAACAAAGTTGTTATAAAATCAGTTAAATTTATGAAATTAATTAAAGAGGCGGTTCGTTATAAAATTTACAACTGTATTTTTTTTTTATTTCAAATTAAACTCAATTCGCTTCGGATGTCAGTGAATACAGGTTCAATCCATTAATGGGATTGATGTTAATGTAATCCGTCACATTTCGTCATATCCGCGACTCGACGTTCCCCCATACAAAATTAGCAACATAGAATCGTTACACATAGGAAGTGATACATCACCAAAGGGAACAAAGCGGTGCTCTTGAAAGAAAGTAATAGATACAACAATGGAAAGGGTATTAATCTGATTAAGAATGTTTTTTTTTATATTTATATATTTAGACGGAAAAGTAATATTAGATAATATTCATAATACAAAAAGATTTCGAAGGCACACGTAAATAGATTTCGATTTTTGTTAAAGATATAAATTTTATTATTATTTTTTAATCTGTACCAATACTAAATAAAAAATTCGTCGCACAATTAATTTTCAATAAATATAGATTATATACGGTGCATTGCGAGTAACCGGAGATCCGGTAATGAAAGGGATACAAAAGGTGCAAACCGAACAAAAAAAAATCATATAGTCAACTGTATTTTTGCACCAAAATCGCATAAAGCGAATAGTCTCATGGTCAATTTGTAATATGAATGTAAAGTTTGAAAAATAAAACTAATAATTTGACTCATTATTACAAAATGCTTCATGTTAATAGTCTGCACGATAAAAAAAACTTACTTTTAAATTAAGAAGTGGTGCATTATAATAGAGATTGTAATTTACCCGCACATAGCATAAATGTAGAATAAAATGAGAAAAATGTAATACCAATACAGGGTAAAACTATTCAAGTTCATAGCGTTTTTCTCTAAGGGTTCTTGTTATAAGCACCTATGGACGCTGGATTCTTGAAGCAATCCAATCGAACAGGTTTCGACGCGTCGCCCGAAAACCGGTAAAAATGATCTCAGGCAATTATTTTAGTCTTACATCAATTTAATATGGACTTATTAATATCACATAAAAATTGATATTTGCAACCGAGATGTATTAGCAAATTTCTTATTTCGATGTTTAAAAAATATAAACTTAACAAAAATGCGCAGTTAATAGTATTTCTTAAAAGAATATATTGATTATATGACTTCGAATGGTTCGTGATTATTATTTTTTTTCGATTTGGGTAATGACCGTGCAACATAAATTTATAAATGTTATGATCATGTTTTAGCGTTTCTAAAGGCTTACCGTATTTAAAACTTTATTTTTTTCAAACAGTAATAATTTATGGGACATTGTACATATTACATAGCAGTGAAGTGGCGACGAAAAATAGAATAGCATATTCTGGAAGAAAGTAAAATATATAGAATATGTTACTTTCTGAATTTAAAATTGCAATTTTACATATTTATGTTTAAAAACAAAGTATCTTAAAATGGGATACTTTGTAATATTTTATTTGCTTTCTTATAAGTTAGAAGTATAGGTTACAATGTAAATATCCATTGTGGCTTGCTATTTCCCAACCTCTTGTTAGCGAAATTATTAGGAACCGTGCATTGTTCGACGTCGAAACAAAGAAATTCTGGAAGCAGTTAGGTAGTAAAAAGTAAGAAATACGCGGAAGGCTGACCGGGTACTTTGTTGGTTCTACCTAGGAAGCAATTGTAGAAATGAATTCTAGTGTAAAAACGTTTTCTAAGAATGAACATTATGGGAATTTTTAGCACGGTTAACGATAGGTATAAAAAGGTTTGCAAAGAACTCCACTCTTTCCGAATAATATATCTTTAAAATATTAATAGACCTACTTTTGTTAAAATAAATTCGTCATTTAATATGAAACGGAAAGTGTATTGATTTGTTTCATTTACCCGTCGAGATAAGGTATCATCGCACGATAATAGTGAGTTATGCGATCATAACTTACTCGGAGAACTGACAAATGTTGGGTGCGATTCACACGAAGCACAAAGGCGTGCCTTCAGTATAATATTCCGCCTTCTTAATCACTACCCAGTGGAATAATTAATAACAGCTCAATTAAAATATCTACTAATTTCATTACTCACTCTGACAAGACAACCTAAACGAAACGTCTTATATTTGAACAAGGTAAGTTTTATTAAAAAATCAAAGTATTAATATAGCTTCACTTATCAAGAATGAGACATTAAATAAATTATAATGTAACTAAAAACATCATGAAGATATAACCAAAATATTATTTTGGTTTACGCGTTACTAAACAGAATGTTAAGACATTGTATTGTCATGTCAATCGATGTCAAATCAATGTCTTTATTTTTTCTTTTGTTTCAACATAAGATTTTTTATGTAGTTGTTTTTTTAGTTTCAGTTTATTGATTCCTTATTTCAACAATTGTCAACATAAACTGCAAGGATATATATTAATATGTGTGTGAATAATATCCCATTAGTTACAGTGGTATGTAATTATTCTTGAGATTGAGATATTTGTTTCGTGTCTGAACAAGTCGTACTACTAATTAACGCCTGGGGGAGCTTAAACAGGCAATACGATTTATCGTAAAACCCAATTTAGAGCCGAGAGGCACGCGATTACAATCTTCTCACGACAGGAAGGCGCGCGAACTCCTCATCTCGAGGGAAATCACGCACGCAACAAACTTTATGGCAACACGTCCCGAGAAACGATCTGCCCGGAGCGCCCGAAGACGGCCGCACCACACACAGACTCTTTCGAAAGAAATAAAGCGCGGGCAGGGCCTCTACGTGGTCGCATGCAAAATGTTTCTTTCAAAACATACGATGCACTACACATAATACTCTATCACTTGCACAAAACACCGCGAGAAGCTCTACCCGCGGTTACGGGTTTGAAACACTGACCGTTGTTGAGTAAGGCTGGAGGCTCAGACGGATCCCATCCTGAGCGAGGCGTTCACGAAGAAGCCGTTTCAGTTGGATGCGCGGGATCTTTACCAACTCTGCTTTCCCCTCCTCATACTCGTCTACATATTTTGCCGGTTCCACTGTAGCCGTGGCCTGTTCTTTCCGTACCTCTTCCTCACAACGACAAGGATCGCGAGCAGCAGCCGCTTCCTCCAATGTGAAGTAAACAGCTGCTGCTCCCTCTTCTCTCAAACATCGCACAGAATGCAGCAATCTTTGCCGATGAGTGGGATTGAGGACGCCAATGGCATCCAGGTCTGGTTCCCCGACTTGTTTACAAATTTCCAAATCATCATAACCATTGTCAATAAAACTCTCCGAGTACTGGCCCAAATGGAGCGATCGCAACCACTCGATCACGATGTTGCCGGTCGTGGACGAGGCCATCTCGCGTCAAAACGCGTGGCACATCACAAGGCGTGCTCGCAACGCGACGGTCGGCGAGATACTGGCGAACCACGCTTCCCTTCTCCCCGCTCACCCTTGCAAGCCGCGGTCGCCGCCCCTAGACCTACGTGCTTTTGCTTTTTGACATTTTGTAGCATAATCATTCCGTTTCATAGAGATGCGCGTCGCTCCACGTGATTGATACACTTAATGTTTACTAACATTTCGCCCTTTTGTAACATGCGTTAAATCCTACAATATTCTGACTTTAAATTATTTCTTTTTTAATGTTTATATTTAATTAAATATTAGATACACTTCATGGTTAATAATAGAGTCAAAATGGTGTTATTATATCTTCAATTATAACCTCGATGGTATTGAAATAAATATAATAATTCACATAGCACATAAAAATTGTTAGTATAAGCTACTATAGTTTATAAATATATTTTTATTGCACATAAAATTATACATTTCTGTATTATAAATGTTTAAATGCGATAGAGAACGTACGGATGTACGCCGGAATCACTCAATTAGGAACTACTTATAAGTTTATTCACCTGCCTAAACTACTCATGCATAGATTGTTTATTTGATACTAAAGTTAATTACCCACAAAGTGTGCAGCGGACGGAGTTTACTTTCGCTAAAGCTGTTACTCATTAAACTTCTTGAACCTGTTTTATCTCATTTCGGAAGCTGAAACTAAAGTAGAGCAACACGGAGGTTTATTTAAGGAACTATTTAAACTCTGGTCGCCACTGCAGAATGAGCGCGGAAGTAAATTTGACCATATACCGCTTACAAAATACAATGGCGCAACTTGTTCATAATTTTAATAGAATGGTGTATGTAAAAGTTATTAGTCATGACTTTCTCATAAAAAAAGAAATGACAATCTCCTGAAGATTGATTCGGGCATTGTATGAGAGCACAAAATTATTAAATATGGGTTTTTCTTAAACCGCATAAGTTTGCAATGTAATGCGATTATAGAAATACAATTACAACCAACCCTATATAAAAAGTTTCCTATTCTACTAATATGTGTTTGACTTTTGTATTAATTTATACCGCCTCTGGCAATTTTAATCTATACATTTTATTGCAAAACGGGAAAAATAAGAATACAATAATGCACAAAATTATTACAGACGCGAAAATAATACCATAAAAATGTGTCGGTAAATTTAGTGTTTACTTACAAATTTAGTGTTTACAAATATAGTATTTACATTATTTTTTTTGGTCAGTGTATACTAACCAATACACCTGTAATACAGTTTTGACAGAAGATTAAAAGATATTAAGTAAAGGACTCGAACCATAACTAGTTGCACTTTATTTTTATACAAACGACAACTACTTTGTTTTATCGCCAGCGGTATTTCCGGATCGATATTACCTAGGGGCCTTTGGGAACAGAGTTCACTGCTTTATCAAACGCTGGCGACGCAGCTGCGACTCCTACGGACGTGTGAACGCTTGCGCCCGGATTCACCATCAGGTGTATTTAAAACTGGTTTGCTACAGAATTAGTAACTTTTGTTTATCAGACTTCACACATGTTCAGCAGTGGCGGTTCTGCTATACAAGCCGAAAAGTTAGGCTTATCTTACTAGTTTAAAATGTATGAATTACATTTAAGACATAACATGATATAATTTTTATCATGCAGGTGTACTTTTATATGGGCTTGACCTGTAGGCACGCCACTTATGTTCAGATTTTTACGCTGGAATTTCTACTTCCATTATGATGTGGTGCCACCATCAAAAACGCTTGGCAGTTAGCCGGAGAAAAGTATTGCGGTCTTGCGCAATCCTTTTTATTTCATTTTATTTGATGATATGCCTCAAACCTTTTAAGCTATATAAAATTTACATGTTTTGTAATAACTTTTTTTAATAGTAAGTAGTAGTCACCCGCCCTTCTCTGGGCGTGGTAATTTTTTCATTTAATGTAGGTGTCCCAAATTTAACACAAGATTTGAATTAAATACAAAACACAGTTTTTAGTTTTTTCATTGCAATTTTTTTTTATAAAATAAGATCAATCATTTGCCAGCATGTACAATAAAAAAGATTAGCATACTTTCTCAAATAGTTTCCAAAAGTATAATAAGATTATTTTAAAATTTTTTTACGTAATAAAATAGAGATTTAAAATTTTCGAACATATTTTTCCTATTTACAATACACATTGTTAAGTCTAAAGTTATTTTTGGTCTGAGATTTGGCGCTCCTTACCTAGTTTGCATTTTCTTTATAGCTGGCACCCTTATTATAAGCGTGAGAAAGCGCTATTACATCTACTATATGTCATCAATAAATACCAATTTTGTATGCAGTACTCCGCGTAATGTAACCAAAGATAATTTATATTTACGGCCAGGGTCAAACACTAATTACGCCTACGCTCATAACTCCATCATAACAATATGTATACTGATTGTATCAAATTTTACACCATGTCTATGAGAAGTATTCACAGTTACTTTAATTTTTTTACTCACTTTTTTTTATAAATAATTAATAAATAAATCTGAGACAGTTTTCAGAAAGTATTCGGATCCCAAGATAGTTAGCCAAGCAACACCGGTAATATGGGTTATTAGAGATTGATAAACATACATAGATATTTGCAAATATATACAAATATATACTACTATTAACAACCAGACAGAAAAAAACACCAATGTTCATCACATATGTCCTGAGCGATGGTGTAAGAGACAGGCTTTCTGCTATTACACAGGCCAGTTTAGTTCTTTTAAATCCCTATGCAATTTCAACCATGTGAACAGAAATGTAAATATTAATAATTAAAGAAGAGCATAGAATATAGCTGGAGTAAACGCGTCTTGAGTTAATTAATCAAGGTCGCACTTAAGCTAACGAAGCGTTCGGCGGCCCATGTAAAACTAAATGCATGCAGCTCCCTGGGCTATTGTGATGGATCAACCAGATGTGAGTTCGTTTTCAAATTTTAGAAATTCGCGTCCATTAGATAAATCGTAAGCGGTCTCAGTAGAAAGTGTTCGATAGATTCGCTTATAGCCCATTAATTCAATCCGTAAAATCGCGAACACCTGATTTCTTACGCATATGATTATTTTTCGCGGCCTGCAATATATTAATATGCGCTTGTGACCCGTATAAAACAAGTTGAGTGTTCCTGATATAGACGAAGATCAGACTTGGTGACTTATCTTAGGAAAAGTCTGTAAGTAGACTGCCCCAGGCTGATAATTAAATTGAAATTAAAGTTATATTAAGACTATATTATCTATTGGTAATGTTTTGGACATATTTAAGATGATTTATAAATGTTTATGTGAAATGATACCACTTCTAAATTAATTTGTATTTTTGTGCAAACTTAAAAGAATCTCATTGTTATGTCGTATGGTCTTAAATTAAATAATAATAGTATTAATCAGAAAATCTTCGAGGTTTCCTAATGAATTTTATTTGAGTGATGTCGTCAATAAAATAGGTGTATATTTATTTTAAAAGTAATATAAAACTAGACTCGGGAAATTACTAATGTAAATCATTTTGACATTCTCATTTATATTTCAAATGTTGTTTTGGTTGAAAACTATGAAAGTTTTTACTTAATGTTTTTTTAAAAAGAATGTGAAAGAAACAACGCTGTTGTAGCTATATCTTAGTCCCGTTTGTTAGAGTAAACAACAAGTTTCCAATAAAGTTCTCGATAAATTACTATGAGAAATATTGGCTATCACCTTCTCGGACGGAGGGCTTAAACCGACAATTCTAAATAACAATTAACTTTATTACCGTAGCATATAAATTACAATAACTAATTAATTTTTCATTCCTTATACGTCTTTTTAGCGACACCAGGAACAAGACGTTTACCTCTCCGCAAATGCTTCCCAAGATTATTTTCCACAGCAGAGTAAATTCGACTCAAATCTATTCCTTATACACTTTTTGTGAACCACACGCTTATTTGCCTACTCCACCTTTAAAAAAAAAACTTAATTTTTGAAGGTTTCATGTCTATAATTGTTATAAAACATTACCAACAAATGAAGGAAAGAATGAATGATAAATTAGTGCAAAATAATAATAACTATTATTACTTATTATATATATCACTTATATTGTAGAATACATTAATGTGTACATATGTGTGAATGTTATAGACACATATACATTTAGTAAACTGTGTGCTACAGTGACTATAAGTGAGATAAAATTTCAATTCAATTAAAATTTAACAAAGTCAAATAAAGAATTTATATTTTTATTAATATGTAGAGATACGTCTATCTAGTTTAACGCGATATTTGCTATCTCCGCAAATAGACTAGATTATTCCGACCTAGTTTTACGCTTGGTTTATGACACGGATGCTGGAAAGTTTGAAGTGACAATGCTTTTATTTATGAATATATATTCTCTGTGTGTGTGTGTGTATTGAAATGCACACATATTTATTAAATCGAGAAAATAAAAATATCTTACATCGTAAATGGTGGTTACATGTCCGCTGTTCTGATGGAAGTACATTAAATTATTTCTCACCGCTCATCGGATAACATTTGACTTAAATTTCACATGATGTTACGTGACAATGAGACCTCTATAGATCGTGAAGCGTAATCGCTCAGGATGTTAGGGCTCTCAAATGTATGGCTACCGGAATAGAGAAATACTGTCAGGGAGGCAACTTAACATTGAATGTGATACCCGGCCAAGAGTATTCGAAAAAGCCTACCACCAACCAGGCTCCTACACATGTGGCTCTTAAGTAGAACTTGGGACCTCCGTGTTACAAGGCAAGCGGTAAATCACTGCGCCACAGACAGTCAAAAAATTTATAATGCTCAACAAAAAAAAGTGAAAATCTACTTTATACCTCAAGAAGATACTTCGATTCTATCCCTAATCAGCATGAGTTTCTGAAGGAAAACATCATGCATACAGACAAATTGAGATGAACGTTACCCGTCACTGCGTCGGTCTAAAGAATTTCTTAACTACTAAATAAGTAGTAAATTATCACCGGGAAACGTTTACATATTTTGTTTGTACCGCAAAAAAATGATCACAATTAACACGCATTCAGTATACATTAAGGCGATGTCGATATACTACAATGCAGTTATTTTAAAATATTGTACAAGTCAATCTATTCGTATACTTTATTAAACGTTTTTCAGTACATAATAACAGAGTGTTATGAAATTATTTTTTTAAGGGACACTACGCTACACCGGAATTTTACTAGTTAGCGTGTTCTTACAACATAAACATTATGTTTGCATATTGTATATTGCAAGAAAATTCATCGTTTTAAACAAAATGTCACTTCTAGCTAACTAGCAGTCTATAGAGGTTATTATTTAACTAAAATGAAGTGGCGCATGAAATTATGTTAGAATCTGCAATGCGATATCGCGTTGTAAGTCCATTCGTAAAATGTCATTTCGTTAATAATTATCCGTTGGAATTTATTGGATTCCACTTCGTTTTGTGGATGTAGCGAAACAGTGTATCATTTGTGTTATGGGGTTTATACTCCATCATTTATTAGTTTTGTGTATGAAACAATTTGCGACTGTGATTGTGTTTTAACATTTTTTGTTTCACTTTTTCATGGCTAATGTGCTAATACTTGACCTCAATATCACGTGATATTGAGTGACTACGGGGCCGTAAATCGTGAAGCGTGCACGCCCAGAACATATTTTGCCAGAGAGCATTTATAACTGTTAGAATGTCATGCTAATTGCATCGACTTGTGTTATTT